>JAHPZR010014010.1:0-41712 GCA_019787425.1 Platygyra sinensis
TTGCTTAAAACTGAAGTTGGAGATCTATGAAATGATTTTCTTTTCCATAGTACTTGCATTTAAAATATTGTAATACATTGATTTCACAGACTGTTACCATGTCAGGGTAAAAAGCAAACAAACAAAGAAATTAATGTCCAGATGGTACAAGTATTGCTAGTTCACTGTGCTTTTATTGGAACTCAAGATTTCTATATAATTCAATCTGCTGAAATATTGCATGACTATCATAATGTAACACCCAAAAATGCTTCAAGTATGATGACAGCAACAAGAAGAAATTATATACAATGTTTGTCAACATCATGTGTAATATGCAGGCATGTGACAATATTTTCCGAAAAATTTCCGAACGAAATTATGGCGAAAATTATCTCAAAGTGTGCTTATTATTTAATTATATGTTGCATGTTCTCCACAAAATGCCACACGATAGGAGGAGGAAGGCTTACCGTTTGCCCCAGGTGATAAAGCGTTCATTTCAACATACTGCTTTCTTCCTGTGGCCGGTCAATTCGCCGTCGTCCAAAGATGTCCATCGCCGCACTCTTTACCGAAATTTAAACCTCCATCCAACTACAACTCGATCTGCCGGTTTCCAAAAGCCTCGAGAGGCTCCATAGTAGTTCGTAGTCCGTTATTTGAATTCAAAACACCACACATTTCGAAATTTTCGTGGTCGTGGGTAAAACGAAAAATCAACAAAGTTTAGCACAAACCAAAATAAGCTTTCATGATCGCGGTCTCACCCATGTAAAGGATCTTTACGCACGAATCGTTCATGTTATCCTCACTTCTAGGACTTCGACTCCCATTTCTCTGCAGTCGAAAATTCTGTAGCATATTTCCTTTCCATTTCTGGCTCCACAAAGGTAGGTTCCGATCAGCTTTGGAAACAAAAAGCCACCACGCTTCACAGGGACAGGACGCCATTTTGAATCTGTCCAAGTATAGTTGGACATATTCTCGCCTTTGTACCTCCCCCCACGTACACTGACACAATGGCATAAACAATAACGCAAACTTGTCGGAGAGGGGGAGATACGTGTTTAATCCAGGTTTAATGCATAAATTAATTGTCTAACAAGTGAGTGAGTGAGTGAGTGAATGAGTGAGTGATTTTTAATTGAATTTCGCCCCCAAACCCTAAACCCCATAGCATGACTTACGTCGTACCATGAGGTAAAAATGATGAGTAAATAGATTTGTCTAGAAGATAGCTACATTAGACCACTCTTATTCAACGTTTTTTGTAAGAAATCCTATTCCCAACCATGAGCTTAGTCGCCCGACGTTGTACAGCCTCTGTCATAGCGCTTAATAAGCTTGATGAGTAGACCACACTTGAGAGGTCTAACAAGGTGAACATACAGCTTTTTTTATAACATCAGCAATGACACACAACAAACTTCAATAGACAGTTGAGCCTAAATTTTAGTAAATTTTCAGTGTAATAAAGTAACTGACCTCAATGCCTTGTTGTCTTTTTTACAGTCATCTTGCGTTTCAGCGCGATCCGAAACCTTTTACGCGATTTATCCCTTTTGAGTTTCCTCTCGTAAGAAGAGTAAAAACTACATACTCGGTTCTAAAGTCACTCCTGCTTGAAGCGAAAAAAAGACACTTAAAAGCATGCCAGCCGTCCCAATTCTTCCACAGAATCATAGTACAGGGTTAAGCGCTCCGTTCCAGTAAAATTCCAAGCCAAATTCATCTCCACAGTGCACACTACAAAGCTCTGGATTTTTATTATATCGACGGGTCAACAGATCATAAGTTGCGTGATTCAATGATTATATTCTTCGCGTAGCGTGTTGAAATCTGAGAGGTTTGTTTATGTCCAAGGAAAAAAATACCTTGACCTTTCAAACGAATATAAATTCACATATGTTAAAACGGTTTAGGCTAAGTTTTAACATTTTTTCCCCAGAAAATTCCATCATTTGCTTCTGGCAAAGTAAACACGATCTTACATTTATCACCGTCAGCATGTTCCATGGTGGCTTAATACTTTTATAGCGCGTATTTCCTTCGAAAGTGAACAGAAACAAAAATTCCAGATTACAAATCTTCTGTTTCGCACGCAAAACGAAAATACAGCTTAACTCTGGATAATTTCGGCCTTAGTAGCCAGCAACTGGCCCTAAGTTACATTCTTTATCCTTGCAAATGTTCTGATGTGCATCTCCAACGGAGTTTGGCCCAATTTTGACCAAATAAACATTTCTCACAGACAGCCATGTTCTGTCTGATAGTTAATTTGCTAACTTGACAAAATGCTCCTGAGGGGGATATGACGAAAACAGCTGAGAAATGGCTGTAATTGGCTGATGATGACATCATCCGATGGGAGTTTGGATATAGTTGCCGACAAAACTAAAAAAAAAATAAATAAACCGAAGGCAGAGCAAGACACCGCCCAGCCTTTGGTGCGCGGTTTAAAAATCAAAATTTTTCATATTCTTTCCAGAGGTAGTCTATGGTAAGCCTAGAAACGTGGTGAGATTTTTTCTTGAAGTATTTTTTTAACCCGCCAAAAAATCAAAAATCCGTTACAGTACCACGTCTGGCCAAAAACACGCAAAATTCATTGACTAATACCTAATATCATAAACTTCGCTCTGTTTAATTCGCCATCAAAATAACACTCAAGTTTGAGCCTGGAAACATATTTTTGAGGGGTTTACAAGTCTTTTGAGGCCAATTATACTTCCGTGGGCCACGACGAGCCGCTTAAAATCACTAAAATTCGCTTCCTAAAAATTCTTAATTATGCACACTTTTTTAATCGGAAAATTCGCTACCCGGTAAAACACCAAAACACCTAAGATTTTGACGTTTCGAAAGACGAAATGTCAGCGTAAAACCTGGTATAAAAGTTATTTTCGGGCTTTACATCAGCGCTGAGTACTAACGCTCTCAAAATCGTGATAATCACAACAATAAGCTGCTAGAAAACGAAAACAATAGGCAAGTGCCTGTGACCAGATAATCAAAAGAAACCTGAAAATGTCTTCTTGAATTTGATTTCCTCGGTATTTGGACTTAAACTATGGTAGAAAAGTCATATTTAGCTCACCTTCTGTAGTTACATTCAATTATCAAGTGCTGGCATATTCAGAATCCTACACGATAACCATTGAGGTTCAACAAAGTACATCCTCCTTGCTGACATTCGATGCCTCCAAGATAATCCACCTCATTGTCAACACTAGCCCTTGTTCTTAAACAACAGTCCATAAAAGTAGTGAAGCCTTCCAGCATCAGTCCCTTGATTGCTAAAATGAAATACTCATGTACTGTTCCCCTCGCACATGTTGCATGCTGAAATGGTAATATTAGCGTCCGAAGTGGCCTAATTTGTCTGTTATGCAATAGTCACTTGAAAGGATTTTGTCACGCATTGCCAAAAATGGTTTAAAAAATAATAAATAGAAAGATAATTCAATGAGACGTTCAAACAAACACTTTTTATTTTAAGGCCAAAAGGATCCAAACCTGACCCGTAAAATATCGCGCAGAAATTTCCTGGCAGCGAACCTGTGCTTTTATGTGTTCTGGCTCGGGAAGGGGAGGAGTTAGTTGGGATTACTCCACTATATATGGGCTATCAGAGGTATGGGGGTGGCCCCAAAGGGTATCACTTTTGGGCTGTTTATGTCTGAAAAAGGTGTAAATTTTATACACATTGAACTGAAATAGGGCATGTTTTTCACTACGGCTTGGCATTGGATTATTCCGTTTACAATCATGACTCAAGCAGTTTAATGCCTGGGTCAGGAATGTAGAGAAGAAATATGGTTGAACAGGTATATTTCTGTTATACTTGTTTTATCACGCTGAACTCTTCCCTGATTATAAAATTCGACGTCTTGCCTTGCCTTAACAGAGGGTCCTGAAGGGGTAAAATGGGACTGGGATTGGCCTAAAATATGGGTGGGAAAATGGGATTTGAACCACTGGGACTGGGATTTTTTGTACTGGTAATGGGAATCAAAACTGCAAAGTTGAAATCCCATTGGACATAACAGCACAACAATTATCTAAAAAAAAATTGTCGTATGACTGGCATCTACGAAGCAAGTAAGAAACGGGGCTTTACTGATTGCTCGACTGAAATGTTTTATGTGGACTATATGGAACCTGGACAACCCAAGAAAGCTCCATTTGTTCTTCGAACCGATGATCAATTCTCCATGTTTTTTAAAGGTGAATCAAAATCAATCCTTTTGAGAGTGATACAGCGTGTCTTTCAATTTGAGAAAGGTTCTGTCAACATTTTAATGGAAGAAGATGAAAAGTCGAAATTTTGAGCCGTTATTTTATTGGTGTATTGATATATACTATGTTTGAAATGCGAGTGGGAATTTTGAAAAAAATCCTAAATGGGAATGGGATTTTTCATAAAATAGCACTGGGAAATGGGATCTGACCCCCCCCCCCCCCCCCCCCCTTCCATTTCAGGACCCTCTTAACATAATTTTTTCACCACGCGGAATGTCCCGTGATCATTTTGTTAAAATTTGGTAAATCGGCGAATTGGTGGCAAATTTTCAGTCTATTGATCAGTAAATGAGCGTTTTCGATGCAAATTGAAATTTTCTACCCTTAATGCTACGTCTGGAATGATCTTCCTTGATTTCCTTTTTAGAAGATATAACTGATCTAAAGTCGAATTTTGTTGAAAAAAAACCCGACCTTTTACCATAAATTTTTTTCTGTGAAAAGAGGGATGGTCATTCCAAACGTGAGAGGATGGAAATAATTGACCTGCATCTAAAACGCGTGTTTTACAGGATAATATTACTAAAAACTGCCACCAATTTATTTCTCAAATAATACCTTTTTCCACTGATCAGCGTCACATGACATGTCAAGTGACCCGTCAGGGGTACCAATTCTACTTTAAAATGTTGAGGACGTTTAAAACCTAACTGTGTGCTAAATCTGGTTCCATTGCCATTAATACGTTCAGAAATATAGCTAATAAATTATTTTCACCGGTAAAAGCCTTTGACCCAAGGAGCTCATTATTTCTACATTAACATATTCAGTAGCCCTTCTCAAATGTTTACAGATGAGGCTTTTTTCTGGTTTGGGGCAGTCATGCATAAGAGACTGTAATTTTATAGGTCTGAAAATCGAGCATTTACTTTTTTCCCCTGGGAAGGCCGGTGTTTTGGAGTTGTTTGACGTTTTGCTTCCAGCTATTTTTTGTAAAAGGTCAATGCCGAATGATGTATCGTATACTGTCAAATACTGTATACCTATTTTGTTTTAGTATAAATCTGCTAGCGTTCTATCACCAATCATGAGCCGTTCCCTAGCACATAAGCATAAGCATAAGCCAACATACGCAGAAGCAGTAAAACACTGATAATTAGCACCTTTTATTAGGGAAATTTCCAACAAAAGGCACTAATTATCAACATCTTACTGCATCAGCATATGTCAGCTTATGCTTATGCTTATGCGTTAGTGAGAAACACCCTTAATTGGCTGCGCTACAAACTATCTATTCTGTGATAGAAAGTGCATAGTGTATATTTTACAGTTCACATTCGGATTTTTTAAAGTTTTCCGTATCGCTTTCTGCATGAAGGGTGCAGAGGTATCCTCTCATAGCTTTCAAATAAAAATTGTTTGCTTTGAACCTCTTATTAAATCTCTCGATTCAGTTTTTGGCAATGCATGACAAAATGCAATCAATTGACCATTACCTGACATAGAAATGAAGTCGACATCGGACGACATATTTACATTTTGACGAGAACAGAACATAAGCAAGCAAGGGACTGATGCTAGAAGGCTACACCACTTCTATGGATTGCTGTTTTAGAACAAGAGATAGAAATGAGCTGGATTTTCTCGGATTCATTGGTTGAATGTCAATGAGAAGATGATGTACTTCGCCGAACATTACGCGCCGCAATGATATCGTGCGTGTAGGATTCTAAATACACTTCTAGTCCTTAAAGTGGTACTATGATCAAAAAATCATTTCCTTTTTTTCTTCAGATTTTGAAAGTGTGTTCGCTTAACACCTAACTGGCAAAATTTTGAGCTTTGAGTTTTATCCAAAGGCTGTTTATTTTGAGTGTAAGTTTTGGATTTCACGGTCCGCCATTACTCACATTCAAAACTGACTGAAAGGACATCAGAGGGTTGGAACTAGAGAAAAAGACGTCATTTACCGGTACTCACTAGCTTAAGATTTCAGCGCTTAAACGCAATTTATTATATATGCAAAACACGGGTTTAAAAGTCTGAAAGCCCGAAACTCCCGTGCTGCATATTAATTCAGCCGCGTACACACGCATTGCATTCTTAAAGTCTTTGACGTCATTTTCTCCTCGACCCAGCTCTCTTAAGATTTTAAAGTTAGTAATGGCGGACCAATAAATAACAAAATTCCAGTTAAAATAAACAGGTGCCTTTTTAAAATCAGAACTTAAAACTTGGGTCAGTTAGTCTTTAGTTAACATAGTTGTGAAATCCAAAAGAAGAAAAGAATTGTTTTTTTGGTCGCAGTACCACTTTAACATTTGAATGTAATATCTCACAGGAGGTGAGCTTAAACATGACTTTTCTGCCATAGTTTAAGTCCAAATACCAAGGAAATCTAATATAACAAGACATTTTCAGATTCCTTTGATTATCTAGTCCGAGGCACTTGCCTATTGTTTTCATTTCTACATGTAGCAGGTTAGTGTTGTGATTATCACAATTTTGAGAGCGTTAGTACCAGGTTTTACACTTGACATTTCGTCTTTCGAAACGTCAAAATCTTAGGTGTTAATTTTGGTGTTTTACCGGGTAGCACATTTTCCGATTGAAAAAGTGTGCATAATTAAGACTTTTTAGGAAGCAAATTTTAGTGATTTCAAGCGGCTCGCTGTGACCTTGAAAATTAACCCACAGAAGTATAATTGGCCTCAAAAGACTTGTAAACCCCTCAAAAATATGTTTCCAGGCTCAAACTTGAGTGTTATTTTGATGCAAATTAAACAGAGCGAAGTTTATGATCAGGTATTAGTCACTGAATTTTGCGTGTTTTTGGCCAGATATGGGACCGTAACGGATTTTGCTTTTTTGGCGGGTTGAAAAAAGTATTTCAAGAAAAAAATCTCACCACGTTTCTAGGCTTACCATAGGCTACCTCTGGAAAGAATATGAAAAAATTTTGATTTTTCATCATGTGCCACATATTTTCGATATGGCTCAATCCTAATGGACATTCCCTCTTAATAGTTCCAGATTATGGCTCATTCCTTTAAAAATCTCAAAATCGTAAGAGAGCGTAATCAAGACGTTTTTCGCGAAAGCATATGTCTGTGTAAATTCAACTCCAGTCCCAATAAAAATGAGCAGAAGAGAACAATAAACATTGCATTTGCTTCTTGACATGTTCTACTAAAAAACCGTGTCTCAGATTTTGAAACGTGAATTTGTTCTTTTGTGACAACAGGATAAAGTCAGAGGGGACAAATAATCATCAGCACTTCCTTTGAAAAAATGACGATCATTTGAAAACGGAAAAAAAAATTGCCGACAAGGTTTTCAAGGAAAACTTTCTGACAATAAGCTGGCCAAATTTCAGCTAAATCAGTTCAGGGGCTGCTGACTTGGAGTTCAAAACGTACGCTTAACTTTCCAAAATGTTCGTTACGAGAAAACAAGAAAATACATTTTTTTGCCGCATCTTAACCGCAGTAAGATAATAACACCTAATCGTCCATGGTGATGTTTAACAGAGAGGGATCATCTTGCAATAACAATAGGCATTTGACAGTTCTTGTTTATGAGAAAATGCATGACAGCCACCAATGGCTTGAAAGCCAAGAACCAATACACGATTTAGGTCATTTATCGCACGCGCTCTGCTTTTTTCTATCAGTAGAAATGCAAGATTAGTTTCATGCGGCAGACAGCTTTCGTTCTGGCACTACAATATCCAAGTAGAACCAAGTCCATTTTTATCTTTGTAAATTTTCCACAAATTCAACACTTCCGTGACAAAATCAACAAGTCGTCGAATCACTGATCTTCTCCTGCAGTCTTTCGCTGGCTGCAGCAGCGTGGCCATCGTGGAGCTTTTGCCATGTTTTAGTGTTTTTGCTTTTAGATCTGCAAGAGATTATCCAACCATACCGATATTTTTATGATCGGCTTGCCCTAAATGATGTCGATGTGGAAACTGACGGGTCGTATTCGGCGCTTGGCTGCTCATTCAACTCCTTCAGCCATTGCTCCTGGTCGAAGCAAGCTGAAGTAAGAGTCCTCATCACTCTCCTCTAAGTGTTCAGCCCAATCCAAGCCAAACGATTTTTTCTGCTTCTTCCCCTTGCCGTTGCAAACTGAAACAGACACTGCAAACGACCTCTTCCTGGGTACCTCTTCTGTTATTTCAAACACATTTGAACCAATCTTGAGGGATGTATAGCATGATAAAATGGCACCACGATACCTTGTGATTTGTTTCGTGACGTGTGGACATACAAGTTACTCCAGAATGACAGGACTTGTCAAGGGGTAATTAAAACAATTAAGAGAGAATGTCCCGGAAGACCGCGTGAAATCACAAAAATGTGGCACATGCTTGAAAAATTGATTTCTCTCATCTTTTGCTCAGAGATACTCCATGATGAGTTAATAAACGTGGTATATTTGTTTGTTCAGATCTACTTTTGTTTTCCAAAAAATTTGGAAAAATTGTACATGATGCCAACCGCCACAAAATGGTGGACATTAAGGGCCGAGTATCAACACAAGAACTTCGCTCCTGGAAAGTGCAAAAGCAAGTTCGCTTTTCTTTTCTTTTTGTATTTATATGGGAGGTATTGGAAAATTATTTAAGCCGAAAACCAGGAATTTTCATCTAAATTTGAATTCACAGCGCGTGTTTAAAAACGACCAATATTTCATGGTTTCAAAATCTAGTTTTGGAGCATTTTTTCAAGACAAGTTTTCCCTATGCGGTGTAACTCCGAATCACTTGAGATTTAAGTTGTGATTAGTGGAAATGTTCTTCTTTTCAAGGATATAAAGATTAGTTTGGGGCTTTTAATTACTGCGCGGAAAAGGCCCGCTCTATTTCGGGAAAATCGCTACCTCAAGGTGCTAACAACTACAAATCTCTGCGTAACCCTTCCGAGTTTGTGCTGTCGAACCCAAAATTCCGAGCAAATCTTAGTTCTTAGCATCCTATTAAATAAAAAACCAATATTATAAGCTCACCTTGTAAATCTTGTGGCTTTAGATGCGGTTTTATCCATATTTTCTCACCCAAACTTTTATCATCGCTTCGACAATGTTTTACCAAATGACGCAATAAACAAGCATACCGTACGGCTCTTGCACGAAACATCGTAGTTTTTGTCAGATTTAACCTTATTTTGAATTCATTCGGTTATAGTAATTGAGATATCTTGGTTGCATGACAGAGAACGACGATACAATCATTTATAGTTGCAGGTAAACAACTCGAAGACGCGTATTCAGCGGAGTCGTGTCCAAGATAGGAGTCGCCAATATTTGTCACGCAATGCAACTAAGTGCACAGTCAAACCAAGTTGTGGTAATACTACTGCGACTACAAGTATCTGCTTGACACTGAACTCCGCAGCTGAGATAGATACTAGATATCTGGTCAACGTTTTTTCATGATAAGATTATGCAATTACGCTCAATATTATGTTGTCACGTGTTTGAAAACATGATATAAATCATTCAATGTCTTGACTGAATATCAAACCCTGTTATTTCTTTATATTTATCAATTTGCAGTGGTGGATCTAGGGGAGGGGCCCGGGGACCCTCCCCCTTTATTTTGGATAGGGTCTGTCGGATTAAGGCGGCATAATTTTGAGCATAACGCTATATCTGGAACAGTAGGCATAATGCTGACATAATACTAATTTTTTAGCAGCATAACGTCGTTGTTTCTAAAAACTGTGAGAAGTGTATGCAAAGTTTGCCAGCAACTCATCTAGAATGTATAAAGTTGATAAAAGTGGGAATATGTTAGTAACTTGATACCTTAGACTCGTACCCAGTGATTTTGATACAATCGAAGGCCTAGTTACTTGTTTATTTCAGGCTTCCAAGCTTCACTTGCCCATGAAAGGTTTAACTGAACAATTATTGTCTAACATTAATTTCAAACATGAAAGACTAGGAATGTTTTTTTTAGGTGCAGGACTATGGGGTGGGGTGGAAGTATCATTTTAGTCCGGCATAATTTGAGCATTATACCTCCAGTCGAGCATAATTTTCAGCATAATACCCTTGTTTCATGGGTGACGCCCGAAAGCATAATTCTCTATTTTTCAAGCGTAATCCGACAGAACCTAATTTTGAGTAAAAAAAATCGCAGAAGGAAGAAAAGCAGGCAGGAAAAGCAAAAAGTCCCGGTACTCACGAGTGCCGTAAGATGTCAGATGACTAGTATACAGTTATCATCTCTACTGGCCGAAGCCTTGATATCGGGGCTCCTCCCAGGGGGTGGAACTTGGACAAAGAAAACAATATTACCCAACAGATTTCCTTGCGCAAACACCGTGCACACTGTACTGAATGCAAGGGTACCATCGGCCAAATAGGTACACCGTAGCGATATCCCAGCCCAGCCTAAACCGGATTCAATCGACGAAAGCAAATCAGGAAAACTGCATTTACAGGCTGCGACAGTCAGTGCCTGTTATTTCTTTCCCAGAAAAAGGTGCGGACGCTTAGCTACGCTATATAAAATAAGCGGTGTTAAAAGAGAAGGAAAGAAGGAAAATAATTTGGAAGATAGAGAGGCAGAAAGAAAGAATGAGGAATAAATATGAAGGAAAAAATATGAAGATATTATTGATCATCGCAGTTATACACACAACTTAAGTAGTTGTGAAATTGAAGCCTGAAAAAATTCAGGCCTGAACCGGGGATTTGAACCCAAGTTGCGTGTATAGTCTTTCATATATTCACTTTTATTATATGGCTCAGAAGCTTATCACTTAGAAGCGTTTAACCCTGGTTCAATGCTGCCGATTATTCCGAACCAATCAAATTTAACTTCCTAATATGGAGCAAGGGCTCTCGCGTGGATATGTCATATTCGCGCAGAATACACGCGAACTCACGCGGACTTCACATGACTCAGGGCGCAGTAATGGCAGACACGAGTTGTGAATTGGGAATAGATTGTCGTTTCTTGATCGATATTTGCACTCATCATGAGAATCAAACGCACCTTTTCTAGGAGCAGCTAATGTCCGCCATATCTAGGCCAGTTATTTGCCGAGTCTCAAGTGCAGGTAAGCATTTTATGTTATCTTCTCAAACAAACTCATTAATTATTCATGCAGCTCTTACCCAACCAGAGCATCTCATTCTGGTCAGGTGGATGAGTTTAGAAACCAAATGAAAAACGAGTTGAAAACACGGCCTTGAAAGAAACCCGTGTTTGAAACGATTTCTTAATCTGCATATTCATAAAGCAACAAAAACACGTGGCGATTAACAACATTTTAACACACATTTTACGAAACAAACTTTAAACCTAAATTGTTTACTGCTAACGTTGAATGTAACGGTACAGTTGTTAAACTACCCAAAACAGAAAAACACATTCTTTTTCTACATTTAAATTCTCGCTCGATGGTGGCGACCTCGTGTTTTGGGTCACTTTCAACCTTGCTGTACACTTCCGACCTAAATTGGCACTGACGTTAGAAATTTTATCAGACCAAATGCACACGTTACATGTACCTCGGAATTGCGCTGGCCACACACTTTTCCTCTTCTTCGCTAGTTTTAGGGGGTCTAAATCTGCACTTTGCCATTTGCTCTGTGAAGCAACGTGTTCGCTCAGAACTGACAAACAGCTAGGTAACAACGTGACATCAGTTGATGAATATTCAAAAATTGTCACAGCGCAGCAATTAGGTGATAGGATCATGCACATCATGCACATTGTTTTGAGGATCATGCACATTTCACGTCTCGAATATAATAGTTGAATTGGGAAATCTTATTCAAATGATAATTTAAACTAATTTTCTTTGTTGAAGTAGTAATTTCAAAAACTCGTGCTTCAGGTTTCATCAGATTTCCAAACGCTCGAAAACAATAAAACCACTCGGCCTACGGCCTCGTGGTTTCAAATGTTTCTCGCGTTTGGAAACCTGATGAAACCCTCACACTCGTTTTTGAAATATTACTTGAAAATGTTTGTTAAGAACACAAGCTCAACATGGATATCTTTTTGTCGATTGAGGGATATCAAGGATCAGTTTTGAGGATTATTTTTTCGTGATGCTTTATTGCGATAGTTGACCTTTAAGAAAATCTGACTTTAGGGGGGAGCTTTTACCTTGATTTGTCAGATGTTTGCGGCATTTCGCGGTAGTGTCATTTTTACCTCTTGTTCTATGAAGATAGATTTAAAATTTTGTGGCTCGATCGGTTTGTTCCCTTATATCTTAATTAACGTTATCTTGTTAATTTGCTTTTGTAGTGTGTATGTCATCCGTTTTGTTTGGCTGATGTTGAAGGATTTTGGATCCTGCCTTGGATGCTAGTCCATAATAAACTGAGATATCATCATTTACAGTGAATTTTCACTACATGTATCATGAGAACTGCCTGTCTTGAATTGTTATCTCAAACAAAAGTTTACTTCCCTTGGATGTTATTGTTCGGTCATTTATGGTTTATTATTTTCAAAAACCCACTTCTTTTTTTACTTGTTTTCCTTTCAGTTGTGCTACTATATTGGTTTATACTGGAAGATTGGAATGTTGACCCCATCATGGGCATGGTGAATTAGCAATGAACGAAAAGCTCAAAGCATGTATGACAATACAAAGTTTCCTTCGTCCCCTTGTCGAAGATTCTTTTAGGTGGGTTAACAGTTACGTGCAAGTACACATGATAAAACTCTTGATATTGTTTATTGATCTATGGTTGTCAGTAGTCTCCCATTAACTACCACAACTGAAAGGAAAACAAGTAAAAAAAGAAGTGGGTTTTTGAAAATAATAAACCATAAATGACCGAACAATAACATCCAAGGGAAGTAAACTTTTGTTTGAGATAACAATTCAAGACAGGCAGTTCTCATGATACATGTAGTGAAAATTCACTGTAAATGATGATATCTCAGTTTATTATGGACTAGCATCCAAGGCAGGATCCAAAATCCTTCAACATCAGCCAAACAAAACGGATGACATACACACTACAAAAGCAAATTAACAAGATAACGTTAATTAAGATATAAGGGAACAAACCGATCGAGCCACAAAATTTTAAATCTATCTTCATAGAACAAGAGGTAAAAATGACACTACCGCGAAATGCCGCAAACATCTGACAAATCAAGGTAAAAGCTCCCCCTAAAGTCAGATTTTCTTAAAGGTCAACTATCGCAATAAAGCATCACGAAAAAATAATCCTCAAAACTGATCCTTGATATCCCTCAATCGACAAAAAGATATCCATGTTGAGCTTGTGTTCTTAACAAACATTTTCAAGTAATATTTCAAAAACGAGTGTGAGGGTTTCATCAGGTTTCCAAACGCGAGAAACATTTGAAACCACGAGGCCGTAGGCCGAGTGGTTTTATTGTTTTCGAGCGTTTGGAAATCTGATGAAACCTGAAGCACGAGTTTTTGAAATTACTACTTCAACAAAGAAAATTAGTTTAAATTATCATTTGAATAAGATTTCCCAATTCAACTATTATATTCGAGACGTGAAATGTGCATGATCCTCAAAACAATGTGCATGATGTGCATGATCCTATCACCTAATTGCTGCGCTGTGACAATTTTTGAATATTCATCAACTGATGTCACGTTGTTACCTAGCTGTTTGTCAGTTCTGAGCGAACACGTTGCTTCACAGAGCAAATGGCAAAGTGCAGATTTAGACCCCCTAAAACTAGCGAAGAAGAGGAAAAGTGTGTGGCCAGCGCAATTCCGAGGTACATGTAACGTGTGCATTTGGTCTGATAAAATTTCTAACGTCAGTGCCAATTTAGGTCGGAAGTGTACAGCAAGGTTGAAAGTGACCCAAAACACGAGGTCGCCACCATCGAGCGAGAATTTAAATGTAGAAAAAGAATGTGTTTTTCTGTTTTGGGTAGTTTAACAACTGTACCGTTACATTCAACGTTAGCAGTAAACAATTTAGGTTTAAAGTTTGTTTCGTAAAATGTGTGTTAAAATGTTGTTAATCGCCACGTGTTTTTGTTGCTTTATGAATATGCAGATTAAGAAATCGTTTCAAACACGGGTTTCTTTCAAGGCCGTGTTTTCAACTCGTTTTTCATTTGGTTTCTAAACTCATCCACCTGACCAGAATGAGATGCTCTGGTTGGGTAAGAGCTGCATGAATAATTAATGAGTTTGTTTGAGAAGATAACATAAAATGCTTACCTGCACTTGAGACTCGGCAAATAACTGGCCTAGATATGGCGGACATTAGCTGCTCCTAGAAAAGGTGCGTTTGATTCTCATGATGAGTGCAAATATCGATCAAGAAACGACAATCTATTCCCAATTCACAACTCGTGTCTGCCATTACTGCGCCCTGAGTCATGTGAAGTCCGCGTGAGTTCGCGTGTATTCTGCGCGAATATGACATATCCACGCGAGAGCCCTTGCTCCATATTAGGAAGTTAAATTTGATTGGTTCGGAATAATCGGCAGCATTGAACCAGGGTTAAACGCTTCTAAGTGATAAGCTTCTGAGCCATATAATAAAAGTGAATATATGAAAGACTATACACGCAACTTGGGTTCAAATCCCCGGTTCAGGCCTGAATTTTTTCAGGCTTCAATTTCACAACTACTTAAGTTGTGTGTATAACTGCGATGATCAATAATATCTTCATATTTTTTCCTTCATATTTATTCCTCATTCTTTCTTTCTGCCTCTCTATCTTCCAAATTATTTTCCTTCTTTCCTTCTCTTTTAACACCGCTTATTTTATATAGCGTAGCTAAGCGTCCGCACCTTTTTCTGGGAAAGAAATAACAGGCACTGACTGTCGCAGCCTGTAAATGCAGTTTTCCTGATTTGCTTTCGTCGATTGAATCCGGTTTAGGCTGGGCTGGGATATCGCTACGGTGTACCTATTTGGCCGATGGTACCCTTGCATTCAGTACAGTGTGCACGGTGTTTGCGCAAGGAAATCTGTTGGGTAATATTGTTTTCTTTGTCCAAGTTCCACCCCCTGGGAGGAGCCCCGATATCAAGGCTTCGGCCAGTAGAGATGATAACTGTATACTAGTCATCTGACATCTTACGGCACTCGTGAGTACCGGGACTTTTTGCTTTTCCTGCCTGCTTTTCTTCCTTCTGCGATTTTTTTTACTCAAAATTAGGTTCTGTCGGATTACGCTTGAAAAATAGAGAATTATGCTTTCGGGCGTCACCCATGAAACAAGGGTATTATGCTGAAAATTATGCTCGACTGGAGGTATAATGCTCAAATTATGCCGGACTAAAATGATACATCCACCCCACCTCCATAGTCCTGCACCTAAAAAAAACATTCCTAGTCTTTCATGTTTGAAATTAATGTTAGACAATAATTGTTCAGTTAAACCTTTCATGGGCAAGTGAAGCTTGGAAGCCTGAAATAAACAAGTAACTAGGCCTTCGATTGTATCAAAATCACTGGGTACGAGTCTAAGGTATCAAGTTACTAACATATTCCCACTTTTATCAACTTTATACATTCTAGATGAGTTGCTGGCAAACTTTGCATACACTTCTCACAGTTTTTAGAAACAACGACGTTATGCTGCTAAAAAATTAGTATTATGTCAGCATTATGCCTACTGTTCCAGATATAGCGTTATGCTCAAAATTATGCCGCCTTAATCCGACAGACCCTATCCAAAATAAAGGGGGAGGGTCCCCGGGCCCCTCCCCTAGATCCACCACTGCAAATTGATAAATATAAAGAAATAACAGGGTTTGATATTCAGTCAAGACATTGAATGATTTATATCATGTTTTCAAACACGTGACAACATAATATTGAGCGTAATTGCATAATCTTATCATGAAAAAACGTTGACCAGATATCTAGTATCTATCTCAGCTGCGGAGTTCAGTGTCAAGCAGATACTTGTAGTCGCAGTAGTATTACCACAACTTGGTTTGACTGTGCACTTAGTTGCATTGCGTGACAAATATTGGCGACTCCTATCTTGGCCACGACTCCGCTGAATACGCGTCTTCGAGTTGTTTACCTGCAACTATAAATGATTGTATCGTCGTTCTCTGTCATGCAACCAAGATATCTCAATTACTATAACCGAATGAATTCAAAATAAGGTTAAATCTGACAAAAACTACGATGTTTCGTGCAAGAGCCGTACGGTATGCTTGTTTATTGCGTCATTTGGTAAAACATTGTCGAAGCGATGATAAAAGTTTGGGTGAGAAAATATGGATAAAACCGCATCTAAAGCCACAAGATTTACAAGGTGAGCTTATAATATTGGTTTTTTATTTAATAGGATGCTAAGAACTAAGATTTGCTCGGAATTTTGGGTTCGACAGCAGAGACTCGGAATTTTGGGTTACGCAGATTTGTAGTTGTTAGCACCTTGAGGTAGCGATTTTCCCGAAATAGAGCGGGCCTTTTCCGCGCAGTAATTAAAAGCCCCAAACTAATCTTTATATCCTTGAAAAGAAGAACATTTCCACTAATCACAACTTAAATCTCAAGTGATTCGGAGTTACACCGCATAGGGAAAACTTGTCTTGAAAAAATGCTCCAAAACTAGATTTTGAAGCCATGAAATATTGGTCGTTTTTAAACACGCGCTGTGAATTCAAATTTAGATGAAAATTCCTGGTTTTCGGCTTAAATAATTTTCCAATACCTCCCATATAAATACAAAAAGAAAAGAAAAGCGAACTTGCTTTTGCACTTTTCAGGAGCGAAGTTCTTGTGTTGATACTCGGCCCTTAATGTCCACCATTTTGTGGCGGTTGGCATCATGTACAATTTTTCCAATTTTTTGGAAAACAAAAGTAGATCTGAACAAACAAATATACCACGTTTATTAACTCATCATGGAGTATCTCTGAGCAAAAGATGAGAGAAATCAATTTTTCAAGCATGTGCCACATTTTTGTGATTTCACGCGGTCTTCCGGGACATTCTCTCTTAATTGTTTTAATTACCCCTTGACAAGTCCTGTCATTCTGGAGTAACTTGTATGTCCACACGTCACGAAACAAATCACAAGGTATCGTGGTGCCATTTTATCATGCTATACATCCCTCAAGATTGGTTCAAATGTGTTTGAAATAACAGAAGAGGTACCCAGGAAGAGGTCGTTTGCAGTGTCTGTTTCAGTTTGCAACGGCAAGGGGAAGAAGCAGAAAAATCGTTTGGCTTGGATTGGGCTGAACACTTAGAGGAGAGTGATGAGGACTCTTACTTCAGCTTGCTTCGACCAGGAGCAATGGCTGAAGGAGTTGAATGAGCAGCCAAGCGCCGAATACGACCCGTCAGTTTCCACATCGACATCATTTAGGGCAAGCCGATCATAAAAATATCGGTATGGTTGGATAATCTCTTGCAGATCTAAAGCAAAAACACTAAAACATGGCAAAAGCTCCACGATGGCCACGCTGCTGCAGCCAGCGAAAGACTGCAGGAGAAGATCAGTGATTCGACGACTTGTTGATTTTGTCACGGAAGTGTTGAATTTGTGGAAAATTTACAAAGATAAAAATGGACTTGGTTCTACTTGGATATTGTAGTGCCAGAACGAAAGCTGTCTGCCGCATGAAACTAATCTTGCATTTCTACTGATAGAAAAAAGCAGAGCGCGTGCGATAAATGACCTAAATCGTGTATTGGTTCTTGGCTTTCAAGCCATTGGTGGCTGTCATGCATTTTCTCATAAACAAGAACTGTCAAATGCCTATTGTTATTGCAAGATGATCCCTCTCTGTTAAACATCACCATGGACGATTAGGTGTTATTATCTTACTGCGGTTAAGATGCGGCAAAAAAATGTATTTTCTTGTTTTCTCGTAACGAACATTTTGGAAAGTTAAGCGTACGTTTTGAACTCCAAGTCAGCAGCCCCTGAACTGATTTAGCTGAAATTTGGCCAGCTTATTGTCAGAAAGTTTTCCTTGAAAACCTTGTCGGCAATTTTTTTTTCCGTTTTCAAATGATCGTCATTTTTTCAAAGGAAGTGCTGATGATTATTTGTCCCCTCTGACTTTATCCTGTTGTCACAAAAGAACAAATTCACGTTTCAAAATCTGAGACACGGTTTTTTAGTAGAACATGTCAAGAAGCAAATGCAATGTTTATTGTTCTCTTCTGCTCATTTTTATTGGGACTGGAGTTGAATTTACACAGACATATGCTTTCGCGAAAAACGTCTTGATTACGCTCTCTTACGATTTTGAGATTTTTAAAGGAATGAGCCATAATCTGGAACTATTAAGAGGGAATGTCCATTAGGATTGAGCCATATCGAAAATATGTGGCACATGATGAAAAATCAAAATTTTTTCATATTCTTTCCAGAGGTAGCCTATGGTAAGCCTAGAAACGTGGTGAGATTTTTTTCTTGAAATACTTTTTTCAACCCGCCAAAAAAGCAAAATCCGTTACGGTCCCATATCTGGCCAAAAACACGCAAAATTCAGTGACTAATACCTGATCATAAACTTCGCTCTGTTTAATTTGCATCAAAATAACACTCAAGTTTGAGCCTGGAAACATATTTTTGAGGGTTTACAAGTCTTTTGAGGCCAATTATACTTCTGTGGGTTAATTTTCAAGGTCACAGCGAGCCGCTTGAAATCACTAAAATTTGCTTCCTAAAAAGTCTTAATTATGCACACTTTTTCAATCGGAAAATGTGCTACCCGGTAAAACACCAAAATTAACACCTAAGATTTTGACGTTTCGAAAGACGAAATGTCAAGTGTAAAACCTGGTACTAACGCTCTCAAAATTGTGATAATCACAACACTAACCTGCTACATGTAGAAATGAAAACAATAGGCAAGTGCCTCGGACTAGATAATCAAAGGAATCTGAAAATGTCTTGTTATATTAGATTTCCTTGGTATTTGGACTTAAACTATGGCAGAAAAGTCATGTTTAAGCTCACCTCCTGTGAGATATTACATTCAAATGTTAAAGTGGTACTGCGACCAAAAAAACAATTCTTTTCTTCTTTTGGATTTCACAACTATGTTAACTAAAGACTAACTGACCCAAGTTTTAAGTTCTGATTTTAAAAAGGCACCTGTTTATTTTAACTGGAATTTTGTTATTTATTGGTCCGCCATTACTAACTTTAAAATCTTAAGAGAGCTGGGTCGAGGAGAAAATGACGTCAAAGACTTTAAGAATGCAATGCGTGTGTACGCGGCTGAATTAATATGCAGCACGGGAGTTTCGGGCTTTCAGACTTTTAAACCCGTGTTTTGCATATATAATAAATTGCGTTTAAGCGCTGAAATCTTAAGCTAGTGAGTACCGGTAAATGACGTCTTTTTCTCTAGTTCCAACCCTCTGATGTCCTTTCAGTCAGTTTTGAATGTGAGTAATGGCGGACCGTGAAATCCAAAACTTACACTCAAAATAAACAGCCTTTGGATAAAACTCAAAGCTCAAAATTTTGCCAGTTAGGTGTTAAGCGAACACACTTTCAAAATCTGAAGAAAAAAAGGAAATGATTTTTTGATCATAGTACCACTTTAAGGACTAGAAGTGTATTTAGAATCCTACACGCACGATATCATTGCGGCGCGTAATGTTCGGCGAAGTACATCATCTTCTCATTGACATTCAACCAATGAATCCGAGAAAATCCAGCTCATTTCTATCTCTTGTTCTAAAACAGCAATCCATAGAAGTGGTGTAGCCTTCTAGCATCAGTCCCTTGCTTGCTTATGTTCTGTTCTCGTCAAAATGTAAATATGTCGTCCGATGTCGACTTCATTTCTATGTCAGGTAATGGTCAATTGATTGCATTTTGTCATGCATTGCCAAAAACTGAATCGAGAGATTTAATAAGAGGTTCAAAGCAAACAATTTTTATTTGAAAGCTATGAGAGGATACCTCTGCACCCTTCATGCAGAAAGCGATACGGAAAACTTTAAAAAATCCGAATGTGAACTGTAAAATATACACTATGCACTTTCTATCACAGAATAGATAGTTTGTAGCGCAGCCAATTAAGGGTGTTTCTCACTAACGCATAAGCATAAGCATAAGCTGACATATGCTGATGCAGTAAGATGTTGATAATTAGTGCCTTTTGTTGGAAATTTCCCTAATAAAAGGTGCTAATTATCAGTGTTTTACTGCTTCTGCGTATGTTGGCTTATGCTTATGCTTATGTGCTAGGGAACGGCTCATGATTGGTGATAGAACGCTAGCAGATTTATACTAAAACAAAATAGGTATACAGTATTTGACAGTATACGATACATCATTCGGCATTGACCTTTTACAAAAAATAGCTGGAAGCAAAACGTCAAACAACTCCAAAACACCGGCCTTCCCAGGGGAAAAAAGTAAATGCTCGATTTTCAGACCTATAAAATTACAGTCTCTTATGCATGACTGCCCCAAACCAGAAAAAAGCCTCATCTGTAAACATTTGAGAAGGGCTACTGAATATGTTAATGTAGAAATAATGAGCTCCTTGGGTCAAAGGCTTTTACCGGTGAAAATAATTTATTAGCTATATTTCTGAACGTATTAATGGCAATGGAACCAGATTTAGCACACAGTTAGGTTTTAAACGTCCTCAACATTTTAAAGTAGAATTGGTACCCCTGACGGGTCACTTGACATGTCATGTGACGCTGATCAGTGGAAAAAGGTATTATTTGAGAAATAAATTGGTGGCAGTTTTTAGTAATATTATCCTGTAAAACACGCGTTTTAGATGCAGGTCAATTATTTCCATCCTCTCACGTTTGGAATGACCATCCCTCTTTTCACAGAAAAAAATTTATGGTAAAAGGTCGGGTTTTTTTTCAACAAAATTCGACTTTAGATCAGTTATATCTTCTAAAAAGGAAATCAAGGAAGATCATTCCAGACGTAGCATTAAGGGTAGAAAATTTCAATTTGCATCGAAAACGCTCATTTACTGATCAATAGACTGAAAATTTGCCACCAATTCGCCGATTTACCAAATTTTAACAAAATGATCACGGGACATTCCGCGTGGTGAAAAAATTATGTTAAGAGGGTCCTGAAATGGAAGGGGGGGGGGGGGGGGGGGGGTCAGATCCCATTTCCCAGTGCTATTTTATGAAAAATCCCATTCCCATTTAGGATTTTTTTCAAAATTCCCACTCGCATTTCAAACATAGTATATATCAATACACCAATAAAATAACGGCTCAAAATTTCGACTTTTCATCTTCTTCCATTAAAATGTTGACAGAACCTTTCTCAAATTGAAAGACACGCTGTATCACTCTCAAAAGGATTGATTTTGATTCACCTTTAAAAAACATGGAGAATTGATCATCGGTTCGAAGAACAAATGGAGCTTTCTTGGGTTGTCCAGGTTCCATATAGTCCACATAAAACATTTCAGTCGAGCAATCAGTAAAGCCCCGTTTCTTACTTGCTTCGTAGATGCCAGTCATACGACAATTTTTTTTTAGATAATTGTTGTGCTGTTATGTCCAATGGGATTTCAACTTTGCAGTTTTGATTCCCATTACCAGTACAAAAATCCCAGTCCCAGTGGTTCAAATCCCATTTTCCCACCCATATTTTAGGCCAATCCCAGTCCCATTTTACCCCTTCAGGACCCTCTGTTAAGGCAAGGCAAGACGTCGAATTTTATAATCAGGGAAGAGTTCAGCGTGATAAAACAAGTATAACAGAAATATACCTGTTCAACCATATTTCTTCTCTACATTCCTGACCCAGGCATTAAACTGCTTGAGTCATGATTGTAAACGGAATAATCCAATGCCAAGCCGTAGTGAAAAACATGCCCTATTTCAGTTCAATGTGTATAAAATTTACACCTTTTTCAGACATAAACAGCCCAAAAAGTGATACCCTTTGGGGCCACCCCCATACCTCTGATAGCCCATATATAGTGGAGTAATCCCAACTAACTCCTCCCCTTCCCGAGCCAGAACACATAAAAGCACAGGTTCGCTGCCAGGAAATTTCTGCGCGATATTTTACGGGTCAGGTTTGGATCCTTTTGGCCTTAAAATAAAAAGTGTTTGTTTGAACGTCTCATTGAATTATCTTTCTATTTATTATTTTTTAAACCATTTTTGGCAATGCGTGACAAAATCCTTTCAAGTGACTATTGCATAACAGACAAATTAGGCCCACTTCGGACGCTAATATTACCATTTCAGCATGCAACATGTGCGAGGGGAACAGTACATGAGTATTTCATTTTAGCAATCAAGGGACTGATGCTGGAAGGCTTCACTACTTTTATGGACTGTTGTTTAAGAACAAGGGCTAGTGTTGACAATGAGGTGGATTATCTTGGAGGCATCGAATGTCAGCAAGGAGGATGTACTTTGTTGAACTCACATGGTTATCGTGTAGGATTCTGAATATGCCAGCACTTGATAATTGAATGTAACTACAGAAGGTGAGCTAAATATGACTTTTCTACCATAGTTTAAGTCCAAATACCGAGGAAATCAAATTCAAGAAGACATTTTCAGGTTTCTTTTGATTATCTGGTCACAGGCACTTGCCTATTGTTTTCGTTTTCTAGCAGCTTATTGTTGTGATTATCACGATTTTGAGAGCGTTAGTACTCAGCGCTGATGTAAAGCCCGAAAATAACTTTTATACCAGGTTTTACGCTGACATTTCGTCTTTCGAAACGTCAAAATCTTAGGTGTTTTGGTGTTTTACCGGGTAGCGAATTTTCCGATTAAAAAAGTGTGCATAATTAAGAATTTTTAGGAAGCGAATTTTAGTGATTTTAAGCGGCTCGTCGTGGCCCACGGAAGTATAATTGGCCTCAAAAGACTTGTAAACCCCTCAAAAATATGTTTCCAGGCTCAAACTTGAGTGTTATTTTGATGCGAATTAAACAGAGCGAAGTTTATGATATTAGGTATTAGTCAATGAATTTTGCGTGTTTTTGGCCAGACGTGGTACTGTAACGGATTTTTGATTTTTTGGCGGGTTGAAAAAAATACTTCAAGAAAAAATCTCACCACGTTTCTAGGCTTACCATAGACTACCTCTGGAAAGAATATGAAAAATTTTGATTTTTAAACCGCGCACCCAAAGGCTGGGCGGTGTCTTGCTCTGCCTTCGGTTTATTTATTTTTTTTTTAGTTTTGTCGGCAACTATATCCAAACTCCCACTCGGATGATGTCATCATCAGCCAATTACAGGCCATTTCTCAGCTGTTTTCGTCATATCCCCCCTCAGGAGCATTTTGTCAAGTTAGCAAATTAACTATCAGACAGAACATGGCTGTCTGTGAGAAATGTTTATTTGGTCAAAATTGGGCCAAACTCCGTTGGAGATGCACATCAGAACATTTGCAAGGATAAAGAATGTAACTTAGGGCCAGTTGCTGGCTACTAAGGCCGAAATTATCCAGAGTTAAGCTGTATTTTCGTTTTGCGTGCGAAACAGAAGATTTTGTAATCTGGAATTTTTGTTTCTGTTCACTTTCGAAGGAAATACGCGCTATAAAAGTATTAAGCCACCATGGAACATGCTGACGGTGATAAATGTAAGATCGTGTTTACTTTGCCAGAAGCAATGATGGAATTTTCTGGGGAAAAAATGTTAAAACTTAGCCTAAACCGTTTTAACATATGTGAATTTATATTCGTTTGAAAGGTCAAGGTATTTTTTTCCTTGGACATAAACAAACCTCTCAGATTTCAACACGCTACGCGAAGAATATAATCATTGAATCACGCAACTTATGATCTGTTGACCCGTCGATATAATAAAAATCCAGAGCTTTGTAGTGTGCACTGTGGAGATGAATTTGGCTTGGAATTTTACTGGAACGGAGCGCTTAACCCTGTACTATGATTCTGTGGAAGAATTGGGACGGCTGGCATGCTTTTAAGTGTCTTTTTTTCGCTTCAAGCAGGAGTGACTTTAGAACCGAGTATGTAGTTTTTACTCTTCTTACGAGAGGAAACTCAAAAGGGATAAATCGCGTAAAAGGTTTCGGATCGCGCTGAAACGCAAGATGACTGTAAAAAAGACAACAAGGCATTGAGGTCAGTTACTTTTATTACACTGAAAATTTACTAAAATTTAGGCTCAACTGTCTATTGAAGTTTGTTGTGTGTCATTGCTGATGTTATAAAAAAGCTGTATGTTCACCTTGTTAGACCTCTCAAGTGTGGTCTACTCATCAAGCTTATTTAAGCGCTATGACAGAGGCTGTACAACGTCGGGCGACTAAGCTCATGGTTGGGAATAGGATTTCTTACAAAAAACGTTTGAATAAGAGTGGTCTAATGTAGCTATCTTCTAGACAAATCTATTTACTCATCATTTTTACCTCATGGTATGACGTAAGTCATGCTATGGGGTTTAGGGTTTGGGGGCGAAATTCAATTAAAAATCACTCACTCATTCACTCACTCACTCACTCACTTGTTAGACAATTAATTTATGCATTAAACCTGGATTAAACACGTTTTCCCCGTATCTCCCCCTCTCCGACAAGTTTGCCTTATTGTTTATGCCATTGTGTCAGTGTACGTGGGGGGAGGTACAAATATGTCCAACTATACTTGGACAGATTCAAAATGGCGTCCTGTCCCTGTGAAGCGTGGTGGCTTTTTGTTTCCAAAGCTGATCGGAACCTACCTTTGTGGAACCAGAAATGGAAAGGAAATATGCTACAGAATTTTCGACTGCAGAGAAATGGGAGTCGAAGTCCTAGAAGTGAGGATAACATGAACGATTCGTGCGTAAAGATCCTTTACATGCGTGAGACCGCGATCATGAAATAAGCTTATTGCAAATTGGTTTGTGCTAAACTTTGTTGATTTTTCGTTTTACCCACGACCACGAAAATTTCGAAATGTGTGGTGTTTTGAATTCAAATAACGGACTACGAACTACTATGGAGCCTCTCGAGACTTTTGGAAACCGGCAGAGTTGTAGTTGGATGGAGGTTTAAATTTCGGTAAAGAGTGCGGCGATGGACATCTTTGGATGACGGCGAATTGACCGGCCACAGGAAGAAAGCAGTATGTTGAAATGAACGCTTTATCACCTGGGACAAACGGTAAGCCTTCCTCCTCCTATCGTGTGACATTTTGTGGAGAACATGCAACATATAATTAAATAATAAGCACACTTTGAGATAATTTTCGCCATAATTTCGTTTGGAAAGTTTTCGGAAAATATTGTCACATGCCTGCATATTACACATGATGTTGACAAACATTGTATATAATTTCTTCTTGTTGCTGTCATCATACTTGAAGCATTTTTGGGTGGTACATTATGATAGTCATGCAATATTTCAGCAGATTGAATTATATAGAAATCTTGAGTTCCAATAAAAGCACAGTGAAGTAGCAATACTTGTATCATCTGGACTTTAATTTTTTTGTTTGTTTGCTTTTTACCCTGACATGGTAACAGTCTGTGAAATCAATGTATTACAATATTTTAAATGCAAGTACTATAGAAGAGAAAATCATTTCCTAGATCTCCAACTTCAGTTTTAAGCAACTCATTCATTACCTTTGCAATGTCCCCCAGTGGGGGGGGGGGGGGGTGGGGGGGGATTAGCCCCAGAAAAATTGGGAGGGGGTGTGCAGCCTGCCTCCCAAATCCCTTACCCTAGCTATGACCAAAATCTGTGATATTCCCTACCCTATTTAAGACCTGACCAAAGATTTGAAACCCTATTTATAATAATTCTGACTCGTAAATCAAAACCCTGTTTCTGACCAGTTCCCTAGTTCAGACCAATGTAAAATTAGCATAAACATAATTTGTGAAGGGCTTTTGTTGATTTTCTTTTCGATAAGGGGAGGCAGGATGGCCGAGTGGTCTAAGGCGCTGGGTTTGAAATCTGGAGGTCCCTGGTTCAAATCCTCCACCCTGCTACTATCTGGACTTGTTCTTGGTAGTCCCAAGTTCAACTCCTCGACCGCATTGTGTAAATAGCCAACTGGTCAGCTTCCCGCCAGTTGGGATTCTTAATAGTTTATGTTCTATTTGAATATTCTGTTCCTTATTTAGTATCCCCAATTAGCATAGTGCTAAATACATACGACACTTACCTAGTAAATAAAGTTATTATTAATATGATGAAAAAATGGCTTCTTGAAAACATACCCATATCAAGGCTAGAGTGCAAAAACCATACCCTTTTTATGACCAAGATGGCCAAAATCAGCTTTAATTGATACCCTATTTATGACCAAAACAGCTGAAAAACCATACCCTTTGGGGTTGTGTATGCCTATATATCCCAAATAAGGGACTACTCCCTCCCCGGGGGTGTCGTGCATTCTAACATTTTCTTATTTGAAGTAAGTAACTTCACTGTTCTGCTCTGTAATCCCTGATTGATTATCATACATTCTTTTCACCATAACAAGTTAGCTGGTGATTTTAGCAAATCTGTGAATTATATACTTCCCAGGAAGCTTAGTGCAACAGGCAAGATTTTAAAATTCTGCCAAACTTAGTGACATATTGCTTCAATATCCAAGAAAACAGTTATGTACCAGAATAAAAATTGTAAATCACAACAATTATAACTTCTGAACAACAAAACATTTAATAATTACATTATTTTATTGGAAAGTTTCCCTTTAAAAGAACTGTGTAGTTCAATGTAATATTTTTAATGATCTGATCTCTACCATAAAAATAATTTCCTATGCTTTATGCCCACTCCCCCTCTGTCCACTCCTACCACTTTTACATCTAGCATGTGTCTTTCTATCATTGGGCCTTATTATATGAATATTTACTGGATGTACTGTAGAATGACAAAGTATAACAATATTTTTGGTGACATTAACATACCAGTTTCAAAATGTTTCTTCAACAATAACAGTTAAAAAAAAATAAAAATAAATAAATAGTAGTATTTCACATGTCTCCACTACAACAACAGTCTCTTGTCCAAAAAATAAAACTATTTGTCGACCACACTTAAGGCGCGTTCGTTTGGGATATTCCGGAATAAGAATATATTCCGGAATAAGAATATATTCTGGAATAAGAATATATTCCGGAATATATTCCGGCTATTCTGCACCTGGGAGCAGAATAGCCGGAATGGAAATCCAGGTATTCCGGAATGAGAATAGTTCCCAAACAAATGCTTACTCACAGTATTCCAATTATTCTTATTCCAGATTGATCCCAAACGAACGCACCCTTAATAGTATCAATTGAAACAATCATTAACAAACAAACATACCAAAAAAAATCCATTTTCCAGGAAAAAATGCCAATTTGCAAAGACTATTTCCTGTTGATTAACAATGTTCCCGACTTCGAAAAATGTCAATTCCCTTTCTGAGTAATGATTACAATCTTTTCCTCAACAGTAACTCTCTTTTTGAACTAAGCCAATCCCTTCTTACAAACATAACAATTGTGCCAGCACGTGTAGCCTACGAACAAAGGTATAAACTTTGCAAAGATCGCCAGATTGCAGGTTACTCAAGGGTGCAAACAATTCATACCATGAGGTTGCTCTAAGGAGCCTTTGATTTTCATTCAAATGCCTGCATAGTTATTATGGCCTCGATATCTCTAATTATCTGCAGTTTTGTAACTCTGAGCATGAACGCGATATTTTGAGGAACACTGAACTAACTTTTAAAACTAACTATGCGAGAACAGAATTATTTAGGTCGTCTTTTTTTCCTAGAGTTGCTCGTCTTTGGAATAATTTACCTATATCTATTAGGAAGAGGGAATCACAGAGCAATGTTCAAAAAAGACCTAAGACTCTACTGTTTTGCTACTGATAGCAGAGATTTAATGTAATTGTTATTTAATTTCAGTCATTATTTTCGTAACACATAATATTTTACTATATTTGTTTTATAATACTGCCTGTCATTATGTATATTTTATTCATGTTCTTGTATTACATATATTGTTTCTGGTGGCTTTTATCACCAGGGAAGCTCATTCCTGTTGCTAGGTCTTCCAGCAGCTATTTATTTATATGTTTGTATGTACATATATTTATCTGCTGTAAAATTATTAAGTAAAGTAAAGTACAAACCCTTTGTAACATAACACCTTCATATGCTGAAAGGCGAGAGTCATGGTTCACGTAGTTTAAGTCGGTTGTTATGTAACAGTAGATGACGGCGGTAACTATATCATGTTTCATGAGCTGAACGTTTGCGTAAAGATTAAAAAGATAACAAACGCGCAGTCGGACAGTGTGAGTAACCGTGAGTTTTAAAGCGTGGTACCATATCGGAAACCCGAACGCTATAAAGAAGCTAACCATTAACCCCTTGCATTAACCCTAACCCAAATGAGTATTTTCAGTTCTTAGCCCCGTAATCAGTATTTACTTTGTGTACGCATCACAAGATATCCAAGGGCGGTTTGAGATATGGAAACAAGTTCTTACCATCTTTTAAATTGTTTCCGGGTGATGTTTTCTCGCAAAACATTGTTGCTAAATATTACGTAATGTTTTTGTGAGCCAAAAGAGTTAAAAAAGCACGGTTTTAAGTTTTTTTTAAACTTCTTGTTCATCATGTGCCATGACTGGCTCAACGATAGTGGACATTCCCTCTTAAGGTATCAGTGTACCCCAAAATTGATCATTTTTCAAAGAAATTGTTTTTCGCTTTTTCAGATACATATTATTGCAATCTTTCATTTAAAGAAAATTCTATGAAAAAAGATTGATTCTAAGCAAAGTTATTAACGAAAAACATTTCTTTCCATTAATTATCTCTAATTGATAGTTGTCAACACCCTGTCGACACTTTGTCACGAGAGTAAATTTGCATTAAAAGCTCGTGCGACAGACCCGATGTTGTTCGATTTGTCGATGTGCTACTTTGAGTATTTACAAACTATAAATTTAATAGCCTATCCCGGGGGGCTACTTAACAAAGTTTAATACGGGAGGCTCTGCCCGAGGTCCAAACCCTTACCCTTTCATATCCCAATTTCGCAGAAAAGGTACCCCTTTTATATGCCTTTTACTGAAAAAAGGTACCCCTTTCACATACCTTCTTTAGGAATTCTTGTTCTCAATTTCATGTGGTGCTTAATAAATGAACTGATACAGCTGTAAGGGGCGTGTACTCGAAATATTATAATCAAAGGCCCTTTTAAATGCCTAAATGACCGATTTCCGTACCCTTTTACAGTATATACCTCAACTTGTGAAAACCCTACCCTTTTAAATACCCGAAGCCTGAAAAAGGTACCCCTTTCGGGCGGGGCCTCCCCATATAGGCCATTATAGGGAGTACCCCCCCCCCAGCCTATTTCTATCCCATGTCATTGAAGAAAAAACGCAACAGTTCTTGTCCTTTTGCTAGTGCGAAGTTCTCAAGAAACCTTCAAAGAGGAAAAAGGGTTCAATTTTATTCTTGAAGGAGCGAGCGGATGTGTTTGCGGCTAGTGATCAAGAACAAAATCAATGGGAGAACGATACCGTTAGTGCTAGCCGGGTGAGAAGTGAAGGCAAAGGCAAAGACAAACCCGCAGAACCGGACTCACAAGAGTCATGGCAAAAGTTGGTCGAACAACTGTTGCCGATGATCGACTGCAAGAAAATCTCTTGAAATCAGTTTCTTGTCGGTTTTGTCACGCAGATGTGACTTTGTTGGAGAATGTTTCTGCAAGATCCGGGCTTGGTTCATGTTGGATCATGTCCTGTCAAAACAAGGATTGCCTGTCGAGGACTTTGCATTTCTAAGCGCTTTCGCCATTCAAAGTTGTAACTTCTTGATCGATATCTGCACGCGTAAGTCCCCGAAGGTTTCCTTTCCCTTGTTTACGCAAATGCTTTTTCCTTGTCTTCGGCATCTCTCAAGCTGTTTCGTTAGAAGGAATGTGAATCCACATTAGCCAGGGCTTTTAAAAAGCAGAAAACCAAAATTTGGCCGAAAATTATTCAGTCCTTACTAACCTTGTTGCCTGAGCGGCAGAAATCAGATCTTGCAAAAGGATATTTCCCGCCTGGTAATTGATATGAGCTCTATTGTTAAAGTAAAATAATCCTTCCCTTGATCCATCAACAGGTCATTAATTTTCCGATATGTTATGCAATTATCTCATTACACCGGAAGAACGCCCTAAAGTATATTTTCCTTCATATCTCGAAATGAAATTCCAGCGAATGAAGAGCACATTTTGAGTTTGTTTCCGGCGAATTTTCAACGTTTTTTGCTGAAATTTGGAGAGAACGTCGTCCGATAATCGGACAAAAAAACCGTGTCGGGAATTTATATTTTTTGCTTCTCTCAAAAGTTATGGCTATTTTAGTGAAGAGAATGCATGTTTTTTAACCTTTCAAAGTTTAACTGTGTGTCGGAAACAAACCAGACAAGTAATCAAAATTTCCCGACACCGTTTTTTAGAGAAAGGTGTCGAGAAGACATAGCGATATTAATCGCGTTCTCCCGCTCAAATCCGACCGGAAACGAACTTGATTAGTGAACCTCTATACTTTGAGAAATAACGTGCTACATTCGGGAAACCTTAATTTTTTTTACGTTAGTGAATAAACCGTCGTAATCTACAATTATTAAGTTTTCAGAAAATATATACTTTAGTAGGGTTTGCGTCAACCGTCCAACCGTAAAGCGGCGCCAAAGAATGATGGTCATTTGGGGTACACTGATACCTTAAGCTTTCAGAAAATGTGTGGTTTCTTGGAGTTTTTAAGAAAAATGAAAACATTACAGCGATCTGTTCGCAGGCAGTTCTGAAGGGTGGTTGATACCTTAAATTTCACACTTACCTTGAAAGGTAAATTTGGTTGTTTCAAAATGCTTTTAACAAGTGTTCAAGGGTCTTAAATGGTGTGTTCTTTACAAAAATAGAATATTTCCTGAACATTGCCATATTTTGGGGTATGTTCCACCTTAAGGCATATTTATCCGGTTTAAAAAAACAGTTCAGTGTTTCTTGGTGTGTTTATTAGTGAGACACAAAAACTTCACTTGCAGAGGATCAAACTGAATAGTCACTCTTTTTCTGAACATGTTTCGATTGTAGGTTATGCTATTTAAGTTTAAAGCTGAAAAGATACACACTTACGATAATTCAGGTGACCGGCAGGTTGCGCCGCAGGGAGGTGATGGGAATTCAATCTTTGTCATTAATCTCTTGCGCTTGCTTGTATTAAATTGTTTTTATAAGTACTCATCATCATCATCATTCCAGTGCTGAAGTGAAGGTAAATGACAACAACCACACGTACTGGCACCATTTCTAAGAGACAGTTTGTCTCCTGGTTAATGTTTTACTTTAAAGGAGCAGTGTCATGAGGATTTTGCTGTTTCAGGTCAATTCTGTCCTAAAATCATTACTTTGAGGCTTTAATCATAAACAGAATGCTTCTGTAAAGCTACAACGAAGATATCAAATGAATTTTATCAGAGAGGGCTAACCATGATAAATTTCTTGAGGATTTTAGGAACATGTAGCATCAAAATTTTTTTCAAGTTTCAATCCACTTCCATCCATGTCATCCTAGTGACAGGCAACAGGAAACAGTTTTAGTACATTCAAATAGTCTTACGTAACAAAACCAGATCATTAGTTTTTTAACTCAATTTATGCAAATACACCTTCTGGCTTTTTATAAAGTTGCCAAATAGCGTGACAATGCCCCTTTAAAATATGAATCAACTACGGTTAAGCCAAACAGATCGACCAAATCTGGATGTTGTGCGCATAAGAAAATTAACATCTCGAGTAATTTGCAGATTCCCTAAATCGCTTTCTTCTTTTACAAGAGCTTCACCTGCACAATTTTCTTCGTTGTCACTAGGGTCTGCCGGATTATGCTCGAAAAATAGAGTATTATGCTTTTGGGCGTCACCCGTGAAACCAGGGTATTATGCTCAAAATTATGCTCGGCTGGAGGTATTATGCTCAAATTATGCTGGACTAAAATGACACTTCCACCCCACCCCCATAGGCTCGTACCTATTAATAAATATTCCCAGTCTTTCAGTTTTGAAAGAAACACTAAACAAAAATTTTTCAGTGAAATATTTCATGAGCAAGTGCCAATAATGCAAATCCACAAACTTTATCTGTCCTGATTTAGCAAAAGATAGCCAGGGAAAGCCAAATGCACTCCAGGCCATTCTCCCCCACCCTGTCCTCCCCCTGTTGGGACTGGAGGCCCCTCCACCTAACCCAAGGTACTCCTCCCGTCGACGGTCAAAGCTAAGCCAACAGAAGGCAGCCAGCTGCTAAGGCCAGCTGCCAATAAGCAAAGTCAAGAACCAGTACTGACCCTTAAAGCAGAGCAAAAGTCTTTGTTGAAACAAGGCAAAACACTGAACCAACCCACCCCCCCCCCCCTCCCTAACAAGCCTGAAATTCAACAGCTGACCAAGGCCTGGGCTAACTGCCCCAATGGTGCTTGAAGCAGCCTCCCCTCAATTTTTGTCGACGCCACTGGCTTGATACCGTCGACCTTCAAGCCCGGATTCCGGAGTCCAGGATTTTGTCAAATCAGAACAGATATACAAGCTCGGAAGCCTGGCAAAATGTACTGGGTACGACTCTAAGTTATCAAGTTCCAAAAATATTCCCACTTTCATCAACTTTTTACATTCTAGAGCGAGTTGCTGGAAAAATTTGCATACACATCTCACAGTTTTCAGAAACAGAGGCTTTATGCTCCAAAAATATTAGTATTATGCCAGCATTATGCCTGATGCTCCAGATATAGTATTATGCTCAAAATTATGTCGGCATAATCCGGCAGACCCTAGTTGTCACTCGAATCGAATTCTGTCACTTCGTCTTCCACAGTACCCTCCTGGTGTGGTGTTTCCAGTTTTGGCATTATTACTTGTCTGAAGACTGATGTTTTTCTTCCAACCTTGAGCTAAATTATGAGCCTGCCTATACTCGTCCTATCCCCCAGGCTATCCCGCCTATGAAACAGAGCATATTCTGGCCTGCCATCCTATTTTCATCCCGCATCCTGCTATGAAAATTCCTGTCATCCTGCATCCGGCATGGACGCACCTCCATTTTTTGCTCTCACCCCGCATCCCGCCAAACCAAAGTTGGACCCTCTATATAATATGAAGAATTTTGAAATAAAATGAATGGGTTAATTTTCCATGGGCTTTCCATGTACAGTCATGTAAGGTCTACAATAATCTACCAATTTGTTAAATTGCTCTGAACAACAAAGAAAACAAGTTGGTTAATATTAGTTAATTTAATGGTTTTGGGAAAACCTGGATCCTAGCAGATGTCGAGTAAAGTTAGGGGCTTCCTGGGAGTGGTGGGGAGTGGATGGTGTGCATGTTTTTCTTTTTAGACCCTCCCCTCAAAAATACCATTTTGGTCTTTTCTTTTTTAAAAAAGTGTGTGTATACTGAGAAAATACAAGTGACTTGTGGAATATATAAACAATAGTCTTCATTTGGCTCGAAAATATGCTAGGATAATTGTCCACGGACATTATCTGTTCCGAGAAGTGAACAGCCAACTGTGAGCTTTGAGGAACAGATAATGTCCAAGGACAAATATCAGAGCATATTTTCGCCCCAAATGGATACTATCGTGTTCAGTATCCTTCAAATCTTTTACGCAATGCGTGCAGTTTTGAAAATTGGGGTATATTTTCGGATATCCCCCAGTTTTAGCTGGGGGATATTCGGTCATGTGACATGTTTAGCCCAATTGCGCGTGAGCAAAAAGATTTGATGGATTATAATCCATGATATAGCATTCCAAAGCGTTTCATAACTAGATGTGTATATTTTGTTTTCGTATGGGTACATGTTCACGTGACTCTAGATTTTGTTTAAATATTTTTTTCCCCAATTAATGATGTTATGTAATTATTGCAGTTTTGTGGGTGTGGCTCATACTGGTCCCTGTCTCAGCTATACCATTGATAAAAGCCATGATGTGCTTGTGTTCAAAACTAGAGAGCAGTTGAATGCATTGCTGAATTCAACGGCCGAACAATGGATAACAGGTCCTGCTGGTAGTGGGAAGACGTGGTTGCTTATGGAGAAAGTCAAGATGCTAGCACAAAAAGCCCTTGTCCGTGAAACAGGAGAGAAGATACTTGTTGTTTGTTACAACAGACCCCTGTCAAAGATGTTCTCAGCAACATTTAAGCAACACCTGAATAACTTCCTGGAAAATGCCACTAAAGATTTGAGTTCAGTTGTTGAGGTGGTGACTTTTGATAAGCTCCTCTATGATATAACTGAGGTGATCTCTGGTGACTCTGATCAGGAAAAAAGGGAACATATTGCAAATGCTGTGAAACTGTTGGAGAAACAAACGGCTTCCATTCAACAGTATGACCATATATTTGTTGATGAATGTCAGGATCTGTGTGGTGACGAATGGCCAATTCTTTTTAAGAAGTTACAGAAAGGTGCCAATGACCTGTGTCACGATGGTGATTATGAAGCTGAATGTAAACACATCTGGTTCTTGTACGACCCAAACCAGTATCTCAGGTTATTAGACCAGCAGCATCAGCCTTTCAGAAAGAATCTCTCGAAAACCACCAGACTCTGTCGTGTGCTTCGCAACACTGGAAATATCTTTGAACAGTCAAAAAAGTATTATAAGTCAAAAGTAACTGGAGAACTTCAGTTAGGACACAGTGAATTTGGCTTGCCAATTAAGATGGATGGCTCACTTACAGGTACAGAGGACCCAGAAAATCAAGGTGCAAAGGCCATATTGAGGCACATTTATAAACTCCGCAAACACAATGTTGAAGACAGGGACATCTGCGTGCTGGTGAAGAACACAAATGTTCGTGATGAGCTCAAGTCTAAGCTTGAACATCTCAAAATAAAAACCCAAGATGCTGAAGAACTGTTTGCAACCACAGAAAAACAAAACAATGTCATTGTTGAAAGCATATGGCGATTCAAAGGATTGGAATCAAAAGTGGTCATCCTTTACAACCCTCCCATTTTTGAAGATAGCCACTGGACAGTAAAGACAACTAATGAAATTCTTTACACAGCTGTTTCCAGATGCTTTTGCTATCTAGTAGTGATCACAACAGAACAAGGCTGCAAGGCATTACAATCATCAAAGGGGGTAACTGAGGAAACCAGTAGTGCTGGCACCCAAGAGAATCCTGCTATGTTACTTAGTTCCGACAATTTGGCATCTGCAAAGAGATCACAGTGTGATGCTTTGTTCAACAAAGCCTTTGGGAAAAGAGCTACTGATAGCCAATATGACAGTGATTCTCCAGAACCTCCAAGTTACAAGCTCTTTAAAGGTGATAGCAATGATGGTGGTGGCAAAGATGAGTCACATATTTCTCCCACAATTTCCCAAATGGAGGAAGCTGCAATGCATGAACAGTACAAGTTGAGCAAGAGATCTAGCGAGGAACGCCCAAGAAAAGTACCTGGTTGTAATCTTTTGGAACCTGGAGACCCCTATATAAAGGATTCCAAAAGAAATGAGACATTTAGTCTGCTCAAAATGGCAGTGGAGCAGAACCTGCAGCACATTCCTGGTCCCAGTAACCAAGTTTCAAGGTCAGATGTGACACCAGTTGTTGCACAGATTGAGTATGAGGTCTATTGTGGGAGACGAAGGGAGCATAACCAAAAAAATTACACCAAAGATCTCAGAATCTTAAAAAAGGAGATTGAAAAATGCAATGAACGTCAGACAATCCACAAGACTGTTGAAAAAGCCCTCAACCTCAGTGCGAACTATTTTTGAAAAGGTATGTGCTTACCTACTGGTTGTACATTCTCTAAGGACTAGGCTGCAATTGAGAGTTGGTCATAGACAATGATCGAAAATTTTGCCGCAACTGAAATCTGACTACTTGCATGTTATTGTGATGTATCAATCAAATAGAGACATTAACGCCCCAAAGGGCATTTCACCGGCTGATATGCCCAAGGGACTTTGTTGGTTGTTATCTGGGGTGGAGATTTTAACAGTGACCATATGTTAGGGATACAATGAGAATCCTCTAAATGATGTTGAAGGTGGCAGACAACATAGGACTTCTCCAGTTTTTAGAACATTTTGCCCGAGAAAGAGAGCTGTGAAAGTCCCACTTTCTTGTCTTGTTTTGAGGTGTGTAACGATTGTCTACGGAAAATTATATTAATCACTATATTTTATATTTTAGTATAAAAACAATACTTCAGAGGCTTTGCCCCAGGAGTAGGGAACATTGATTGCCTTATATAGCCATTATGGTGCTAGGTATCGTCATTGGTCCTTATCGCACCATGGGATGCAAAAGGCCTTTTTGAGCATGGGGGATGGAATTTAAAACCAAAACCTTCCAAAGTTCAAATAGACCATAATTGTATTATCGATAAAGGACTGGAACTACATGTAGCTTGCAACCGAGGCTAATGTGGGGAGTCTTTTCAAATGTAAATGATATTTATCTCTTTTTAATGATATTCTCCATTACCAGCAAGTTCCAGTCCAATACCAGGAACATGAATATTATGGTCTATCCCAGTTGTTATCCCAGTTTCAAATTGACTAATACAAAATGGCTGAACATTTTTCTTATTTTAAAAAAATAGCAATGGCTCTTGTTACATGAGAGACATACATGTAAAGGTGCTAGTGCACTGTATTTTTTTGCACCATTGTGAGACTCGTTGCATGAATGCTTTGAAGGGTAACCACCCTTGATAAGAAGATGCATCACAACGTTTCCACTGCATTGATGTTGCAAACAGTAGAACTTGGCTTGTCATTCTGTAGTGCCATGTACAATGATATTGTTAGATTTAAATGCCTGCAGTTTTATTTTCACCTTTTGTAGAGGGCCTGGATGGGGCTGCTTGGTTCTCAGTTTTCTCAGCTACCAATTCAAACTTCAGCCTCTTTCCCAGCTATCATTTGGAGATCTTTGATTTAAGCTCTCGATAAAACAAATTGCATGATTTCTAAACTGGCCATTTATTTAATGAAATGCTGACCAATTCTCAGCTATCAGTTTGACCCCATCCATACCTCTATCTAAAGGAGTATTTTCTCTGTCATAAGTATTTTTCAATGTTTAGTCTGGTTCCGTTTCCGACATTTGAGGTTCCCAGGGGCACTACCATCTTAAACGTTTGGGATACTTGTCAGAAATTTTTATTAAACCCCTAAAGGGATACGACTCTGCGTGTGGCTCAAGCCTAAGAGGAACGTGTATCACTTATATGTATATATAGTTTTCTGCACCTAATTGTTGGAAGCTGATTTTAGGTTATCTAAAAGTAATCACTCAAGGTTTTAATTTTTTATTGTAAGGTGTTCTTAAGGACGGTGCCTACTAAATGCAAAGGTTTTTGCGCCAGGTTAGGACCACGCAGAAAAAGTAGATCTTTGCAAGGGCTATTGGAATCCACAAAGAAAAATATGGGTAGCCACGCATTTTTTCGAGATAATTAGCCTTGAATCTCAACAAAAATGCTGACATAAGCATTTTTCTGAAAAAAGAGGGAAAGGATATTTCCTCACAGATTTCCTTAGAATTCACTCTTACATACAGAAAGACAAACACATTTTAAGAGATCTTTAAACTACCTGGCAATTGGTAACATTAAAATCATTTTTGGTAGGCCTTTAATAACAAAATCGTCGCAAAAACGCTATTAGCGTCTCCGAGAGCCTTCCTCTGGTTCAGCTGAAATACAGCCGAAAGTGCTTTTGCTCACAACCGGAAACTAATCACATGTTGAATAGGCTTGCCACTTCCATTTCGCAACGTAAAATGTAGGGGTAACCACGTGTTTTTTAAAGTTATTGATCTTTTTTGAAACCTTTTACGACGCCCGTTACATTTTTTCCTGTCAGCTCACCAGTAAGTAAGACACTCGTGTTTTCGCACGGGCACTACGCCATCTGCAGGTACATGTTTACAGTTAGATATCGGTGTAAATTTCGAAAGATACCAGCTAGGGTTTCAGTTGGAAGAAGTTAACATTTATTGGTTAGCGATATGCTGCTACTCTGGTGTCACTGGTTTAAGTACAGGTTCATTAAAATTGATTTGGTCACTGTAGGAAAATTTTGCTTTTTATAGTCCTGCACTTGGTGGCGTAGTTGATTGCGTCAGTTTCAACCCCAGCGCGCGCGCTTAAACCATGGCTTGGGTGATGCGCAGAACGTGTGCGCACTAACAAAAGTAGGCACCGTCCTTAATTGCTACATTTAGAACCTGTTTACAAGCAGGTAGGGTAACCCTTGTGCTAGGGTTACGCTAGCAAGAGGGTTACCCTGGCACTCGCACATTTCTTCTTATTTTCAACGACGCATTTACAAGGCAGCTAGGGTTACCCTAGCTGCTCTGCTAGGGACAACTCGCCTATCCGGGACAACTCCGTTTTGGCTCCAAATAGCAAAATATGATGACAATAGCGAATTATGACCAGAAAACATCAAGTTCTTTCACAATTTGTCATATTTTTGCTTTGAAAATAAATTATTTTCCAGTTTCGTTATCTGTTTGTGCTTTACTTACAAGGTCACCGAAGCGCAACAAGCGGAAAGTTGTCTCGGGCAGTAGGGTTACCCTACCTGTAAATTTTGCTTGTAAACACGGGCTATCTTATAACCCTCTTGCTAGGGTTAACCTGGCAGTAGGGTTACCCTACCTCTTTGTAAACAGGGCCTAAATCTCTGTCGCAGTGAGGAGCAAAAATTGTAAATATGACCTCAAATTCAATAAAAATTAGGGAACTGAGTGTGAAGCGCAATCATCTTAGTCATGGAAGTAAATTCAACACTTCGCAGTTGTTTTTATCGTCTTAGTTTTACCCAGGAGCACTAAAAATGAAATAAAATATGTATCAAAACCTTTGCAGGTATTATTATCACTGAGTGACTGATATCTTGGTTTAATATCGCATCAATGTCCTCAAAAAGAAGAGGGAAAGAAGGGCGTTAATCGTTTTAGTTCCAGATCGAAATATTAATTCTCTCAGTCAGTTATTGTCAAACATTCTACTAATGAGGGCTTTGAGAAGTTGGTGTAACATCAGACATCATGCCTAATTGGTGTCCTCAGTCATGAGTTAGATTTCTTCATTATTTTATGGAAACGAAAGGTTAAGCGCGCGCTTGTAGACTTGTGCGATATTATAAGTGACTAGCTGTTTATGACGCAGTTGGAAAGAGCACGGATTGTTAAAAAAAACTACAAGTGTATCAAACGGAGGCTATTTGCAATGTAAGAACGGCATTTCTGAATTATTTTCCCCGTTAAATCTGCAAAAAATGGGCGTGTCTGTTTCCCGTCCAGTAAGACGGACAACTAAAGCAAAGTATATTCTAACTCTTGATGGAGGATCGAGTGAGTTTGACCGGACTGAAGCATTTTCCAGCCATAGCTTACATAAAAAGAACAACAAAGGAGAAACTTCACGTGGTGGCAAAGGCTTTTCAAAGCGGAATGAAACAGGATGTTTGCAATTCAAGGGGACAAGAAGCAATTCAGGGAGCCCATTTGATAGTCTTGAAACCATAGATTCCAGGAAATCTGTTCCATTCGCTGTCCTTCCCGAGAACAATACTCAATCTTCGACAAATTCTCCAAACGGAGCGGAGGGCTTCATCAGCGTTCAATCCGATGACAAAACTATTTCTGCGGAGAAAAGCAGCAAAGTCTTGTTCCATGATGAGGTGGAGGATTATTTAGAAGATGAAAGTTCGGTAAGGAAGGAGAGAAACACGCCAAAACCCGCAGAGTGTGTACAGGAAAAAGTGAAATATCCATTTCAAGGGAAATTAAGGAAAAAGGATCGTGTCTCCAGGAAAACGAGATCGGGAAAAGAAACGCATGTACTCGATGGAAACCGTGGTGACAGCACGCGTTCTCGTTGCTGGGGGGAAAACGCAAGTGACATGTCTGTTACTCACGAAGGGGTTGTGGATGGGAGGGCAAGTGAACAAGAAATAATATTTGCCGATAGTGACACTGATATGGTTTGTTTAAAGTAATCAAAGGAAATTAAACTCTTGTCAGTCTTCTTGAAAGTTCTCTGGGCATCTGTGTCAAATAATAGTTGAAGTGCTTTCGATGTCACATTTACTCGGGTTTCTATAGTAGAAAGAAATAACACTGCCATTATCGTGTGCTTTTCGTATGGCTTGGTAATGTTTAATTCACTAAATCCGACTGAGAATGGAACACGCACTCCGTTTCTTCATGTCACTCAGAAAAAAATGTAACGCGGCGTCAACAGCGCGGAAAAATGTAGATGCTGTTGGATTTACAGCATAACTATCTATCCCTTAACGTTGACCTTGGTGCAGTGCCCTTCCCTTTCCAATTGCTCGGCTTATATTGAATAGGGCCTTGATCTACGCACGCTTTACGTGCCCTGCGATGCATGCTAAACAACATTGGGTTGTCAGGCTTTTCTCACATTTCTCATTTAGACAAAACAAAAATATCCCTCCCTTTCCTATGCTCGGTATTGGAACAACTGAGGCTAATGCATGGTGTGTTTTTTTTTGCAATGGCACTGATCACTTTTGGTATTTTCCAGATAGGCCTCCATATATAGCAAGCTACAAAAGTTCAAAATCATAACCAATAATATGAATATGGTCTATTTAGTAAGCAGACAAAATTTCATTAGTCTGTTTGAAATTCATGGAAATATGGAACCCAAAACTTGCCTATTTTTTCAATGTTTGCAACAGATAGACTGTGAGCAGTTCCTCTTTGCTTGCAAATCTGAGGAATGCAGAAAGAAAAAAGGGAAAAAAAGAAACTTTTTGGAACAAGCGGAAGGAAGTATGAAATTCTGTTCTTTTGCATTCTTATGATAGTGCAGCTTTGTCAAAATGTTTTTTTTTTTTTAATTTGAGAAACAGAAAACGGGTACCTTGTTTCTGTCGAGATATAGAAACACGAGTGGAAGTTCGGGAGAACGAGAAATGCTGTGGGAATACGAACCGCAGGTGAGTGTAGGCGAGTGTGGGTAGGTGAGTTACCCTATAACCCTACCCGGGTTAACTTTCTATTGTTTCCAGACCCTTTGAGCGTATCCACGCTTCAAGTTTCCCCGGATTGTACAGTTACCCTACCTGTGAAAGTTTGCTTGTAAACCAGGGCCGGGTTGTTCAAAGCCCGATTAAGCTAACCCAGGGTTAACGAGAATTTTGATTTCAGTTTTGTAACTTTTTGGTGAGTTGTTCTGTTTATATTGTTTGCCCTTCAGTTATAAGCTGTAGTAATCTCAAACTACACCAAAGGTTAGAGGTGAAAAACATTTTTAAACAAGAGAAAGCAATTCTTCAGATAACGTTAACCGGCTTTTGAACAACCCGGCCCAGGGTTATTTTTTCCCTTTCGCTAGGGTTAACCTGCCTGCTAGGGTAACCCTCCCTCCTTGTATCAAAACAGGCCCTTGATTACTGGTCTCTTGGGAAACAGTTCGTTTGATTTTCCCTTGGATTTTGATGTCCCCCTCTGCCCCCCTCCACCTTTGTCTTGGGAAACAGAGATTTTGAGAAAACTTA
>JAHPZR010014011.1:0-15691 GCA_019787425.1 Platygyra sinensis
TTAGGGTTTGGGGGCGAAATTCAATTAAAAATCACTCACTCATTCACTCACTCACTCACTCACTTGTTAGACAATTAATTTATGCATTAAACCTGGATTAAACACGTTTTCCCCGTATCTCCCCCTCTCCGACAAGTTTGCCTTATTGTTTATGCCATTGTGTCAGTGTACGTGGGGGGAGGTACAAAGGCGAGAATATGTCCAACTATACTTGGACAGATTCAAAATGGCGTCCTGTCCCTGTGAAGCGTGGTGGCTTTTTGTTTCCAAAGCTGATCGGAACCTACCTTTGTGGAGCCAGAAATGGAAAGGAAATATGCTACAGAATTTTCGACTGCAGAGAAATGGGAGTCGAAGTCCTAGAAGTGAGGATAACATGAACGATTCCTGCGTAAAGATCCTTTACATGCGTGAGACCGCGATCATGAAATAAGCTTATTGCAAATTGGTTTGTGCTAAGCTTTGTTGATCCACGACCACGAAAATTTCGAAATGTGCGGTGTTTTGAATTCAAATAACGGACTACGAACTACTATGGAGCCTCTCGAGACTTTTGGAAACCGGCAGAGTTGTAGTTGGATGGAGGTTTAAATTTCGGTAAAGAGTGCGGCGATGGACATCTTTGGACGACGGCGAATTGACCGGCCACAGGAAGAAAGCAGTATGTTGAAATGAACGCTTTATCACCTGGGACAAACGGTAAGCCTTCCTCCTCCTATCGTGTGGCATTTTGTGGAGAACATGCAACATATAATTAAATAATAAGCACACTTTGAGATAATTTTCGCCATAATTTCGTTCGGAAAGTTTTCGGATAATATTGTCACATGCCTGCATATTACACATGATGTTGACAAACATTGTATATAATTTCTTCTTGTTGCTGTCATCATACTTGAAGCATTTTTGGGTGGTACATTATGATAGTCATGCAATATTTCAGCAGATTGAATTATACAGAAATCTTGAGTTCTAATAAAAGCACAGTGAAGTAGCAATACATGTACCATCTGGACTTTAATTTTTTTGTCTGTTTGCTTTTTACCCTGACATGGTAACAGTCTGTGAAATCAATGTATTACAATATTTTAAATGCAAGTACTATAGAAAAGAAAATCATTTCATAGATCTCCAACTTCAGTTTTAAGCAACTCATTCATTACCTTTGCAATGTCCCCCCAGGGGGGAGATTAGCCCCAGAAAAATTGGGAGGGGGTGTGCAGCCTGCCTCCCAAATCCCTTACCCTAGCTATGACCTAAATCTGTGATATTCCCTACCCTATTTAAGACCTGACCAAAGATTTGAAACCCTATTTATAATAATTCTGACTCGTAAATCAAAACCCTGTTTCTGACCAGTTCCCTAGTTCAGACCAATGTAAAATTAGCATAAACATAATTTGTGAAGGGCTTTTGTTGATTTTCTTTTCGATAAGGGGAGGCAGGGTGGCCGAGTGGTCTAAGGCGCTGGGTTTGAAATCTGGAGGTCCCTGGTTCAAATCCTCCACCCTGCTACTATCTGGATTTGTTCTCGGTAGTCCCAAGTTCAACTCCTCGACCGCATTGTGTAAATAGCCAACTGGTCAGCTTCCCGCCAGTTGGGATTCTTAATAGTTTATGTTCTATTTGAATATTCTGTTCCTTATTTAGTGTCCCCAATTAGCACAGTGCTTTAGATACATACGACACTTACCTAGTAAATAAAGTTATTATTAATATGCTGAAAAAGTGGCTTCTTGAAAACATACCCATATCAAGGCTAGAGTGCAAAAACCATACCCTTTTTATGACCAAGATGGCCAAAATCAGCTTTAATTGATACCCTGTTTATGACCAAAACAGCTGAAAAACCATACCCTTTGGGGTTGTGTATGCCTATATATCCCAAATAAGGGAGTACCCCCTCCCCAGGGGGTGTCATGCATTCTAACATTTTCTTATTTGAAGTAAGTAACTTCACTGTTCTGCTCTGTAATCCCTGATTGATTATCATACATTCTGTTCACCATAACAAGTTAGCTGGTGATTTTAGCAAATCTGTGAATTATATACTTCCCAGGAAGCTTAGTGCAACAGGCAAGATTTTAAAATTCTGCCAAACTTAGTGACATATTGCTTCAATATCCAAGAAAACAGTTATGTACCAGAATAAAAATTGTAAATCACAACAATTATAACTTCTGAACAACAAAACATTTAATAATTACATTATTTTATTGGAAAGTTTCCCTTTAAAAGAACTGTGTAGTTCAATGTAATATTTTTAATGATCTGATCTCTACCATAAAAAGAATTTCCTATGCTTTATGCCCACTCCCCCTCTGTCCACTCCTACCACTTTTACATCTACATGTAGCATGTGTCTTTCTATCATTGGGCCTTATTATATGAATATTTACTGGATGTACTGTAGAATGACAAAGTATAAAAATATTTTTGGTGACATTAACATACCAGTTTCAAAATGTTTCTTCAACAATAACAGAAAAAACAAAAACAAAAAAAATAAAATAAATAAATAGTAGTATTTCACATGTCTCCACTACAACAACAGTCTCTTGTCCAAAAAATAAAAACTATTTGTCGACCACACTTAAGGCGCGTTCGTTTGGGATATTCCGGAATAAGAATATATTCTGGCTATTCTGCACCTGGGAGCAGAATAGCCGGAATGGAAATCCAGGTATTCCGGAATGAGAATAGTTCCCAAACAAATGCTTACTCGCATTATTCCAATTATTCGTATTCCAGATTGATCCCAAACGAACGCACCCTTATTGTTATGAATTGAAACAATCATTAACAAACAAACATACCAAAAAAATACATTTTCCAGGAAAAAATGCCAATTTGCAAAGACTATTTCCTGTTGATTAACAATGTTCCCGACTTCGAAAAATGTCAATTCCCTTTCTGAGTAATAATAACAATCTTTTCCTCAACAGTAACTCTCTTTTTGAACTAAGCCAATCCCTTCTTACAAACATAACAATTGTGCCAGCACGTGTAGCCTACGAACAAAGGTATAAACTTTGCAAAGATCGCCAGATTGCAGGTTACTCAAGGGTGCAAACAATTCATACCATGAGGTTGCTCTAAGGAGCCTTTGATTTGTATTCCCGATACTTATCGATTGAAATCGATCAATGTCGAAAATCACAAGAAATTGTGGAATCGACTTTTATCGATTTCTGATACTTTTCGACTGATTAGTATGGAATTTGATTGACAATGATCGACTTTTATCGACTTTTGAAATTATCGACATGTTACGTCCTGTTATTTGTGAGCCCACTCCAGCCTCTCAGTTTAAAAATAGTTATTTGTAAGCCCACTCAAGTCTCTCAGCTTTAAAATAGTTATTTGTGAGCCCTCTCCAGCCTCTCAGTTTTAACATAGTTATTTGTGAGCCCACTCCGTCCTCTCAGTTTTAACATAGTTATTTGTGAGCCCAGTCCAGCCACTCAGTTTTAACATAGTTATTTCTGAGCCACACACACTCATTACCTGAACCATTCAAGATGTGCTTTTTGACCAGATATTTCTCTACTTTATAGAAAAAATAATTAAAAGCTTTTTGGCAATTTTAAAGGCAATTTATTCTCAATTATTGGATGACCTTCAGCAGCATTTAAAAAAAGCAATGTCAAAATTCAAATGAGGCCTGAAACTCATCTATTTAAATTAAAGGCTATAATCCAAGCTTTATGAGTGTGTTTGCAAGCAAGCAATATAAAGCTTACTGAAAGCAATATGATGTATTTTTTTGCTAACCAGAGTGCTATTTAGGCTAGCCGAGTCTTATGTAAGCCATCCAGAATGCCTCAAATGGCTTGCAGGTTTCATGACAAATGAAAGCCATACAAGCCAGAAATCCCCGACTCCAATAAATAACCTAACCTTAGGCTCGACCTAACTAAAGAACTGTTTAGGCTAACTATATAGCTAGAGAGCTATTCAGAGGTTAACAATTGTGCTATTTCTATTAACTTAAATTGCTTGCATGATGTGTTGGCTTGCACTTTGACAAGACCCAGGCTTTTTTGAATCCTTCTGATGATACAAGGGATTGAACATTTAAGCTTTTAACTTTCGTCCATTTTAAGTTTTACATGGAAAATGTTTCCCCTTTTTAAGACACTGTTTCTCTTGCTAATCAATGCAAGCTCCATGTGTGCATTACTTGTTATTAACTGCCAGTAGAGAGTGGATGTGTACCTAATGAGGACTTAAGGGCTGTAGAATTTTATTTCTTTGTCAAAAAGGATTCTTCACTTATGTGGGAAGTAGCCCCCGGGGCGGGTAATCCCCTTTAAAAGTAACGGGGGTGCTTGTCGTACCTTTCAGGGGGTGAAATTTGTGAATTGGTACTGCTTGGGGTTTTAAAACCTAAAATGACCGCTGCAGTGCCTTTAGGGGTCTCAAAGGTCATCGCCTTGAAAAAAAATGACTGAAATCGTAGTTATATTTCTTAAGCAAGTAACATTTATTTCTGAATTTTTACTTAAAATTAGTAATGCCACTGAAAATTATTCTGTTATTACTAACAGAAATGGTATCTCTTAGGGGTGTAAATAAAGTCCAGGCCAGGTCCACAAAATAAGTTTTTGGTACCTTTTCAACAAGCACTCCTGACATTTTCATAGGGGAGTACCCCCTTGGGGGGGAGTAGCCAAGTAGTAGCTGTGAATTTGATTTAAAAAACTCCAGCTTAGTTTTTGTTGACAACTTTATTGCTTTACAGGAAAACCAAACATACATTTCTCCATTTCTGGTAACCTTTTATTTTGAGATGAACAGAATAAAAAAAAAAAAACTAGCTTTAACTACAGAGTCCAAAAAATTTAATAACCACCTTGCCTGGCACAGGTGTAAACTGGGCAAGGTGACACTATTATATGCTAACCCAAAGTCCCATATTTTCTTTGGAAACATCAACAAATAAATGATATTTGGGTATCTAACAAATGGCAAAGGATTGGAACCACTCTAGAGGCCAACATGAAAACAGTCAGTTTTTTTCTTCACACACTGAGAAGGCCATTTATAGTCTACATGTTAGAAAAATAGCAGTTTCAGCAAAATAAATACTTTTTGCTTACTCTTTTTTTTATATTTGCAGGTGACTTAAAGACTTTGCAATGGCATTCCTCTTAGTCAATGATGAACTCAAATATAAAATTGTCACAACATTGATTCCCACAGAAGACAAGTTATATAAAGTTTATAGCTATTTATGTGATATGAAAATCCCAGAACCCAATAGGGTTACATGTGTATACTAACACTTTATTGCATGAAGGTTATAAATCCAATCTGGAATTCATGACAAAAATATTTGGAAAAATATTCAGGCCTTAAATTTATACACACTAATCTATTTTTTTTTTTTTAACCCTTTTCACATTAACCAATTTTCTATGTGATTTATAATTATATATTGTTATACCGGTTTCACTTAAAATAATAATAATAATAATAATAATAATAATAATAATTACTATTATTATTATTATTATTATTATTATTATTATTATTATTATTATTATTATTATTATTATTATTATTATTATCATCATTATTATTATTAACAATTATTCACCGAAGTGGAGGTGAATAGTGGTGAATATTTGCCAAGCTGCGAAGCGGCGAGGTAAATATCCACCACTTTCACCGACACTGAGGTGAATAATTGTTTTAGTATATACCACACAAGCTGAATAACTAGCGGACCAAAGACTAACTTTATTTGTGAAAATATACCGACAAAAGCCATTTTGTTTTTCTCCGGCTGCTCGGAGGTGAATAGTACTTGGCTAATCACCTCTGAGCTAGCCAATCAGCGTGTGCAAAAAGTACTATTCACTTGTGTGGTATATACTAATAATAATAATAACATAATATTAATAATAATAATAATAATAATAATAATAATAATAATAATAATAATAATAATAATAATAATAATTTAAAATAATAATTTTATTAAAACTTCTCAATAATCACTTACAAGAATAAAATAACAATAATTACTTACAAGATTGAAATAAAGTTGGTTTTTAAAAATTCAAAACTAGAGTTTCAAACATCAATAAGAAAAAAAGGTATGCTATCGCCTAAATTATACAATACTAATATGCTACAATTAAAAAATAAGAAATATACTAAAAGCTTCATTTGAACAAAAAAAAAATATAATAAGTTTGTATTTACAAGATGACAGCAATAAAGTGTTCTTAAACATAATATGGCTCCTTCTCGAATTTCAATATCAATGTCAACGTTCTTAAAATCGCAAAAAGCTTTTCTTCTAGCTCTTGATCCTCTCAGGCAGATTAGTGCGGATCTTAATAAAGCGAAAGACAATAATAATTCTAAGAGTGGTATCATGACGGAAATTGCATCCTTCTTATCTAAGCCATCTTAAAACACATAAAAAGTCTGTATCAGAAGAAAAATGTTTTTTTTTTCTTTTTTTGTTTTTTTGTTTTACTTTTTTTTCAATTATCTCTTTTCGTTCCTGAGATTATTCAAGTTTTTAAAATCTAAAAAATTAGCTAAGTGGTGACACCATTAACTCAACGAAATTTTCTCTTGTTAGCTGATATCTCAGTCAATTTTAATCAGAAATGTTTGTTCTTTACAATAGTATTCTGCTAAAGGTGCTCCGCCACACAAGCTTAACAGTTTTGTTGCCATGGCACCATACTGGGCTCAGGAGTTCCCCATTATTAAAGGCTCTTCTGGTCACCTTAAGCATTCCATTTTGATATTCTTAATACCTCATATGGATGATCCAGTAATCACATATATATGTTTTTATATTAGCCTACCAAGTTTCAATGGTTTCTGCTGTAAATTGGCACAGATAGCTCTATTTATGTTGTTAACATGATTTTAGGTTAAGTGTATGACATTGAAGAAACTGAACTTAGAAAGGCTAACGGCACGGTCGGGGTTAACTGTTATATACTTTCAAATATTTTGTTAGGCACGGCCTGACTTCTTCAAGGAATCACTGAAAATAAACAAACTAGTGGGAAGTTGAATGGAGGAACACGAAATTGATTCCGAAGTGTAAATTAAAGTACTATGTGAAACCCACACGAGGTAAAGAAAAAAATCCAGTTTGACCTCGTTGGGAATCGAACCCACGACCTCCTGATTAGGTCTATACCGTTACTCTGCCGACTGAGCTACGAGGTTGGACAGAGAAAGTCGGGGACAATTGGGTGGTGAATCGCGGCGAAGAGAAAGTAAGGGTACATATGAATGTTGTGCCGCGTAGCACTAGCGGGAAGTAGACAGGTTTGGCTATTTACGAAAGGCGGTCGCGTAAATGAACTCGGGACTATCAACAAGAAATCCAGAAAGCCGTAGGGAGAGGAATGCAGTAGGGACCATGCAGATTTCAAATCCAGTGCGCTAAACCAATCCGACATGCATGCCTTCATAAAGCTCATGAACATGCTTATTAAAAATCGCCCTTTCGCAGCTGTGGCATTTCAATGCTATACACACACAATGTACTCACCCCACAAGAGCTTGGCTACTAAGCTCGCGATGTTTGCCATCTTGGCAAGTTAACATGGCGGACAGTTGCGGAATGAAGCCTTTATTCAAATGAGTTTTCAATTATTCCAAAGACATCACTCTAAGTCCAGGATATTTGAAAGGATGGAAAATTTTAAATATGACTGCTGTAGACCTTGGACCAAAAATCTATTTCAAAACTCGTGCTCAAGGCAGGCTCAGTGAACATTTTTGAACACTTACCTCGACTTAGTCCCGGTGAATATTCACCAATGTATACTTCGCCTTCGCGAATAATTGTTAAATATCACTATCGTTTCTTTCTGCACCATACCAAGCCTCAATACAAAGACAAAGTTAAAATAAACTTCTTGAAAGATAAACCAACCTTTGCAAAAGGAGGTGGTGTTTTTCGACCACTGACCGTCGCTAAGGCATGTCACTACTGGTTCTCCATGCAGCCTGTAGCCTTGGGGACAAGAAAAGTGGCATGTAGTATCGTATTCAGGAGAGGTCGTGCAGGAGTGCGGTGCTACCTGACCATCAGTTGGAGGCAGAAGACCTTTACAGCGGACAACTGTACCAAAAACCAAAACAAATTAAAAGCTTACTCAGTAAATGATTTAGGAATTTTGTGCCGACGGAAATTCCTAAATATCAAACGCTGCTTTCCTTACCTCGACAGCAAGGTTCTTCACCAGACCAGGTGCCATTTGCTAGACAAACCCTCTCAGTCGAGCCGTTAACCCGGCGGTAACCACGGGCGCAGTATAAAAGGCATTTATCACCAAACACGTTGTACAAGGAGCCACCTCCGCAGCCAGATTGTATGCTGTGAGGAGGGGGGACAAGTCGAGCACACTTCACCACTAAGGAAAGAGAAATTAACGTGACCTATTACCCTGTGTACTTGATGGACTTACGAGCTGGTAAGATCGACTCCTAAACATCAAAGAATCATTTTTATACAGTCAGAATTCAGGGTCTGGCATGGACTTAAATATTGTTTTCAGTTTTACATACTTTCACATTTTGTCTCGTTTCCCGTCCAGAAACCCATGGACGTAACTGGATCTTTCTCGCAGACTCTGCGGTCAGAGCCACCCATGGTGTGACCATCGTGACAAGAGAAGGAACATTCTGATCCGTACTGATTGTCTTTGGTACACTGTAAGGTTCCTCCCGCTGGGGCATACAGCTTAGGCAGGCAGCGGACCACTAAGAAAGGTAACAATATTACAAAATTCAAATTTGAAAACGTTTCTTTCGAGTGCATAGGAATTCCTTTAAAAAAAAAAATGTTAGAAAACTATAGTGACGAAGGATTCACTTTTAAAATACAATCCTAAGAAAATTCGCGCGCTGATTGGTTAAAATTCATGTTCGGTAACTTGAAAGACACACAGGACTAGCACGAGCTGTTGCCGTAACTACATTTTGATAACTAAAGTTAACAAGGTGTTTCCCTTTTTTCGTCGCGGTGTTTTCTAAAAGAAATAGACAACATGTTCTCAGTGTTTCTATCGAGTTATGGAAACACTCGTGAAAATTTGTGAAAACTTGAAAAAAGCGATAACACTCGCCTGCGGTATGTGTTCCCACATCATTTCTCGTTCTCCCAAAATTCCACTAGTGTGTAATAACTAGATAGAAACACGGTACATGTTTTCTATTTCATAAATGTAGTACATACTAAAATGCTGTATTGCATGGTAAACAGAGATGAAAATAAACAACAACTTTGAAATATCTTGGTTGCAAAAGCCCTGTTTTTTTTTTTGTTGTTTTTGTTTTTTTTTCTTTTTTAACAAATAAACCATTCAATAGATTGGCTCAAATTTCTTCATGCAGTTATCGTCATACTCAGAGCTAATATTATTATTATTATTATTATTATTTTGTATTTTGTTGTATTATTATTATTATTTTCATTATTATTATTATTGTTATTATTATTATTATTATTGTTATTCTTATTGCTATTGCTATTGCTATTGCTATTGCTATTGCTATTGTTATTGTTATTGTTATTGTTATTGTTATTGTTATTGTTATTGTTAGCTCAATCACAAGCGCTTAATCCGATGGGGTAAACGTCTCAAACAAGTATTTCCGATAATTAGGTTAGTGCAAAGCTCTGCTGGGACATAGGCAAATTACCTGAGACGAAAACTTTAAATTTACATTCGGCAACGTTCCCTGCTTTGTCTGAAGCCAAATACCGGATGTTGTGTTCTCCAGCAGGAAATGAGTCCCCAGGTTGTTTTCCATAGTGAGTTATGTTGGGAATGAGGCCAGAGTTGTCTGTAGCTGAGGGATGAGACCACGTGACCTGTGAGGACGTTGTACCTCTGTCAGCGGTGGCTACAATATGTGATGGACAGTTTGAGAATACTGGTGCTGAGACATCTGTTAAAGAAAAGAATATATACTTAAAAAAACACACACAACAAGAAGACGAAAATATATATATACACACAAGTCATTATTGATCCTTAACTGTTTTAGCCAATCAGCATCATAAACAGCTCCAAAGGCAAAATTATCTCGTTCTCTACCCCTCTCTCTCTTTGATCATTCCTCTGCCCCTCCTGCTCCTAATACCCCCCGTCTTTCTACTACCACTTTCCCTCGTCATCTTCCTCATGTTCCCCCTGGCGAACATTGTCGTTATCATTAAAAACAACGACTACGACAACTACATCAAGTTAGTGCCCACCTTTGCACCATGGATTTCCCAGTGGAGACCAGTTCTTATGTTGGTTACAAGTCTTCAGCCCAGGCCCATGGTGTTGATATCCGCTCTTGCATGTGAATCGGCAATCATTTGCGTACGGAATGAGGGCGCTTGCATTGGTGCAGAACGAGGGGGTTATGTCTAGTCCTTCCGACATAATGGTGATTGGAGGACAAAAGACCGCTGCAAGGCAACAAAACAATCTTGTTGGTAGGCTGCGTAGCTGGCGAGATGCGTGAGCGGGGCGCGGCTCGCGCACGAGACTCCGCCAACTACGCAGACTATCTTGATCGGCACGTCTTCAACCATTTGGCACACTAATCCTTAAGCCTGGTGACAATTTGTAACGGGGGAATAAATACATAATAACAATAATTTAAAATTCGTGAGTGGGCCTCGATAAGTTATTCGGCCGAGTAGAGTCACCTGACAAGAAGACGCTAGGAGTTTTACAGTGTGTGCGGTTTGGGTTAGGGTTAGCTCGATTGGATTAGCTCAGGATTTTGATTTCAACGGTTTTGTACGTTTTTGGTGAAGTCGCCTGGTTGTATTTTTTGGCCTTCAGTATTTAAATGGGGTAATCTCGAACTACACAAAACAAAGGAACTCAAAATATATTTGTGCAAAAAAAAGTAAATAAATAAAAATAAATAAATAAACAAATAAATAAATAATCCTTACGTTAACGTTTAACTCTAGTTGTACTGTGCTAACCGGTTTTTGAACAACCTTGCTTAGAGGATAAAAGTTAGAGAGGACGACATTTTATTTACTTAGAAAAAACCTTCTTTTTCTCCCTTTGAACCTGTATTTATCTGCATTTAAATACATAATTTTTCTTTTATCTGCATCGAGGAACAGCAGTCCCGTATCTCTTAAATGTGATTATCATCGCCTTACCTTGGCACTGAAGTTCGGTTCCACTCCACTGTCTAGTCTCCAAACAAGTTCTTTTCTGTGATCCCCCTACAGCCTCGTATCCCAACATGCAACTGAAATGGCAGGATGTGCTGTAGCTAGAGCTTGAACCACTGCAGCCGTACCCGGACTGAATGGCGTGATCGGGAGTATTAAGAGATGGACAGTGAATAGCTAAGACAAAAATAGAAAACTATTAGCAAGAAAGCACTAAAAGAACTGATCGAGAGAAACCACGATTAGACCAATTCCTGACTAAATTACGACTGAGGAGAAAACTGTGATAGACTAGCATCTCATCCAGATCTAGAGGGGAGCAATACTCCTAAAAATCTTATTATTATCATCATCATCATTATCGTTCTCGTTCTCGTTCTCGTTCTCGTTCTCGTTCTCGTCATCGTCATCGTTCTCGTCATCGTCATCGTTATCGTTATCGTTGTCCTTGTCCTTGTCCTTGTCGTTATTATTATTATTATTATTATTATTATTATTATTATTATTATTATTATTATTATTATTATTATTATTATTATTCCAACTTGCACGTCTTTCGCATGTTTAAAAAAATGCTTCCATACAAACTACCTTGTCAAGAATATTATTTTTTATTATTTAGTTTACCACACATTAGGAGGCAATGGACAAAACATGCCTATACTAACCCTCACAGGAAGTTGTATTTCCTGCCCATTGGACCACATTTGTCCCTGCTATCTTCTCGCACTTCCTCTGAACAGATCCTTTCAATTCGTACCCCTTGTTACACGCCAGTCGGCATACGCTTCCATAGATATTTCCACAGACCGCATTCTCTAGTCTGCCGTTCGAAGGTGCGAACAGTACAGAACATCGAAGGACTAAAATGAAATGTGATTAGGTGAACTGAGAGTCCAGGGGCATTGGTTTGAAAGGTTATTAAATAACAGAGACTGATTCCTAATCAACTCTGTTGACACTGACGGATAGAATATACAACAAAGGCACTTTCTTTAAAGAATGATAACACCTTCGACAGGAAAACTTTCCTTTTCCGAGCAATCACTTGATTTTTCTGTAAAAATCAGTTCTTTTTTCAATATACATTGCTTTTGAAATTCAATTCTACTTTTTTTTATATCCAGGTCTCACTATTCATATACCTGAAAGTGTCACTCTGTTTAAAATAGCATTCATTTTAAGACATGCCTTTTGTAAGGGAGTATAGTTTTTTCATTTCCAATTACATGTATATACTGTTAACTCATCTTTATAACGTCGGTTCTCACGAAAAAAAAAAAAACATATTCACTTATATAAATAAGTTCGAAGCAACGAGGACGATTTTCTCTACGAGTAGCTTATGTGGCTTCATGGTTGATTGATTATGTGTTGCTGTTGTTTTCATGAACCCCATTAAACTTTTTTGTTGTTGTTTCTAACCTTGAACAGTCACGTGAAAGTAGCAGTGTTTCGTGTTTCCCGACGGATCTGTAGCGGTGTAAACCACGGTATGACCTCCCTCAGAAAACGCGTGTGGTGACGTCACTTGAGGGGACACAGTAATGCTAGCGTCATCATTATCTGAAGCTGTAACTGCTCCCCAGGACACTGTGGCTAAGGTTTTCCCCTCATCCGCGAAAACACTTTGTGCAGATGGACAGGTTTCACCAAATGAAGGTGCTTCACTATCTGTAAACAGGATAACAATATTGGATTAAATTGCAGATCACTTGACTTGTAGCTATTAACGTACATAGATATAGCCAGTTAATCACTTTGGCACTCAGTCGCTTGGTCGCCCAGTGGCTCTGTCACTCAGTAACTCGATAACTCCGTCACTCAGTCACTCAGTCTATCAACTATTAGTCTATCAACTACCTCCCTTTGGAGAATAAGGCGCAATAAAGAGTCACTCACTCACTCACTCACTCACTCACTCACTCACTCACTCACTCACTCACTCACTCACTCACTCACTCACTCACTCACTCACTCACTCACTCACTCACTCACTCACGCATTCACTCACTCACTCACTCACTCACTCACTCACTCACTCACTCACTCACTCACTCACTCACTCACTCACTCACTCACTCACTCACTCACTCACTCACTCACTCACTCACTCACTCACTCACTCACTCACTCACTCACTCACTCACTCACTCACTCACCGCCTTGTGCTCTTAATGCATTGCTATGAAGCAGCAACCAGTATTTTGCAATTACTAAAGCTCTACGTAAAATTTACCCTGGCAGTAAAATCCGCCTTGTGTCCAGAAGCCATTGCTACACCTGTTTGAACTAGGCCCAGTTCGTGTGTAGCCTGGATTGCATTCGTAGGAACACACTTGACCATGGAGAGGTCTTGTCCCACAAATATCAGGACTGATTTCACCATTGTCAGGAGCATTCAGTGCTTGACACTCGCGCACTGAAATAAGAACCATTAGTGAGCATTAATAATTTTACAAATATTTATAAAATATTTGCCAAAGCGAATCACCAGCTCTTTAAAAGGGGGGGGGAGACTTAACTACAAGTCTGTTGCTTAGGAAATCTCAAAGCCATCTTGTTTTGGCTCCTGAAGTCCAGTGCTGCGCATCAAAATTTACCGTGTTTGTTCGATTCTCGTATCCTTTAAATGTTTCTAACCACGCCATATTTGGTATGTCACGTTACAACAATAGTAAACGTCTAAAAACTCGGACTGTGTGGATCGTTTTCGAAATATAACAATACGTTTTGCCAAAAGAAGGCATTATCTACAACTTGTGGCATGCGTTTGAGGAACTGTACTATATTTCGAAAATTATAGATCTTTAAGTGCTTTTAGAGCTCTCAGGTCTTACCGGATCGAGGCATGATTACAAGATGAATCAACTTTTATCACCAAGATTGGTTTTTCTTGGCAATTTTTTTAAAGCTAGTATCACAATTGGACATATGTACGTAATTAAACCAAAAACATGAATTTTCTAGTTGTTATGTTTGATTAACCTACTAAACAGAAAGGGTTAGTTATAGCTCAGTCCCGTGTATTCGTATTTATGTTCCCTCTTTTGTCGAGAACCCAAGCCAAACAGCCTTAGAACGGTCCTTTTACCTCGACAGTTTGCACTTGTTCTTGGATTCCACTCTCCATCGCTACCACAGACAGAGCTTGAAGGTCCATCTATCTCATATCCATTATCACACGTGACCGTGCAATGACTTCCATAGTGCACCTGTGAATTACCGTTACAAGGTGAAGATATTCGTCCATTGCTTGGACGCGGCCAGTCCCTTGTGTTACAAGAAATTCCTAAAAATTATATATAAAAAAAAAAACGTTGACTCATTGTTTTCACACCCTACGAAATCCTTGAATTGAAAAAACGTTTAATTTTTCTCATCGCAGAAAAAAAAAGGAAAAAAAAAGGAGCGGTGGTGCAATAGAAAGGGTGGCACGTTCTAGATTGAACAGCCGGGTTCAGCACTGTATATTAATAGTAGCGAGTTTCCCACCCCCCCCCCCCCACCCCCCCTTCCCCCAATCAGTCCTGCGATTTATGGTCCAAGCCCGGAGACCGCGGGCCATAAGTCGAAGGGGAAAAACAAGGATCTGTAAGTTACAGTACTGGCCCGAAAAGACGGGGTTACGGCGCTTTTGGGAGCTATTTCCATTCGTGCACGCGGAACGGGTTCCAATTTCTGACTTACCTCTAAAGCAAAACGACTCAATTTAAAATCATTGTTTAATGACTCTTAGGTCGACAGCAGGTTTTAATAGCGGAGCTCCGGCGGCTCGAAGGGCAGCCAAGCGGAGCCCCATACCCATATAGGGAAATAAAGGAAACCCATGAATTGATTTTCTCATGTTATCGTGGCCAGCGGCATGAAAGAAAGTTCTCAAACTTTAACGTGATGTAAAGGTATGAACAATTGGCGATAAATAAAAAAAGGGCTTCGGTAGTACGGTGGAATTATAGCTCGCTAAATGACTTATCACAGCGCGTGTACTAACTAAGGGATCTAACAATATGTTAGTAACATATTAGCGTCCTTTTGTCAGCAAAGAAGACCGAGCAAAAGCGCGCCAGTCACAAGCACGTAATCGCGTCTGCGCCAGTTGCTATTAGAGACCTTAACATGAGGTTTTTCGGCATTTCCCGCGAACTGCGAACGTCAAGAAATCACGTGACCAGTGCGTTGGCGTCAGGTTTGCAGTTTGAGGTTCACGTTTATACGGCTAGACCACGTTCTAGAGGTATTGTGATTTACCGCGAGGATTGTTGCACCCTAAAACATCACAACCCCACGTTTGAGAGGAAATACTACTTTTAAAAACTATTTCGCTTTTTAACTATCGAATTCTTTTTCATAGAAACGTAATTTTAAAGACAATTTCTCTGCTAAAACAGAGGTGATCGAACAAATAAAAACAAACATGGCAGCCGGCTATTTCTTGTTGGAATTGTTTCGCCACTGAGTCGATCACTTTGTAGCCTGTTCCAGGCTCTCAGTCAGTGAAGACGA
>JAHPZR010014012.1:0-2500 GCA_019787425.1 Platygyra sinensis
TTAGGGTTTGGGGGCGAAATTCAATTAAAAATCACTCACTCATTCACTCACTCACTCACTCACTTGTTAGACAATTAATTTATGCATTAAACCTGGATTAAACACGTTTTCCCCGTATCTCCCCCTCTCCGACAAGTTTGCCTTATTGTTTATGCCATTGTGTCAGTGTACGTGGGGGGAGGTACAAAGGCGAGAATATGTCCAACTATACTTGGACAGATTCAAAATGGCGTCCTGTCCCTGTGAAGCGTGGTGGCTTTTTGTTTCCAAAGCTGATCGGAACCTACCTTTGTGGAGCCAGAAATGGAAAGGAAATATGCTACAGATTTTCGACAGCAGAGAAATGGGAGTCGAAGTCCTAGAAGTGAGGATAACATGAACGATTCGTGCGTAAAGATCCTTTACATGCGTGAGACCGAGATCATGAAATAAGCTTATTGCAAATTGGTTTGTGCTAAGCTTTGTTGATTTTTCGTTTTACCCACGACCACGAAAATTTCGAAATGTGCGGTGTTTTGAATTCAAATAACGGACTACGAACTACTATGGAGCCTCTCGAGACTTTTGGAAACCGGCAGAGTTGTAGTTGGATGGAGGTTTAAATTTCGGTAAAGAGTGCGGCGATGGACATCTTTGGACGACGGCGAATTGACCGGCCACGGGAAGAAAGCAGTATGTTGACATGAACGCTTTATCACCTGGGACAAACGGTAAGCCTTCCTCCTCCTATCGTGTGGCATTTTGTGGAGAACATGCAACATATAATTAAATAATAAGCACACTTTGAGATAATTTCGCCATAATTTCGTTCGGAAAGTTTTCGGAAAATATTGTCACATGCCTGCATATTACACATGATGTTGACAAACATTGTATATAATTTCTTCTCGTTGCTGTCATCATACTTGAAGCATTTTTGGGTGGTACATTATGATAGTCATGCAATATTTCAGCAGATTGAATTATACAGAAATCTTGAGTTCTAATAAAAGCACAGTGAAGTAGCAATACTTGTACCATCTGGACTTTAATTTTTTTGTTTGTTTGCTTTTTACCCTGACATGGTAACAGTCTGTGAAATCAATGTATTACAATATTTTAAATGCAAGTACTATAGAAAAGAAAATCATTTCATAGATCTCCAACTTCAGTTTTAAGCAACTCATTCATTACCTTTGCAATGTCCCCCCAGGGGGGGGATTAGCCCCAGAAAAATTGGGAGGGGGTGTGCAGCCTGCCTCCCAAATCCCTTACCCTAGCTATGACCTAAATCTGTGATATTCCCTACCCTATTTAAGACCTGACCAAAGATTTGAAACCCTATTTATAATAATTCTGACTGTAAATCAAAACCCTGTTTCTGACCAGTTCCCTAGTTCAGACCAATGTAAAATTAGCATAAACATAATTTGTGAAGGGCTTTTGTTGATTTTCTTTTCGATAAGGGGAGGCAGGGTGCCGAGTGGTCTAAGGCGCTGGTTTGAAATCTGGAGGTCCCTGGTTCAAATCCTCCACCCTGCTACTATCTGGATTTGTTCTCGGTAGTCCCAAGTTCAACTCCTCGACCGCATTGTGTAAATAGCCAACTGGTCAGCTTCCCGCCAGTTGGGATTCTTAATAGTTTATGTTCTATTTGAATATTCTGTTCCTTATTTAGTGTCCCCAATTAGCACAGTGCTAAATACATACGACACTTACCTAGTAAATAAAGTTATCATTAATATGATGAAAAAGTGGCTTCTTGAAAACATACCCATATCAAGGCTAGAGTGCAAAAACCATACCCTTTTTATGACCAAGATGGCCAAAATCAGCTTTAATTGATACCCTGTTTATGACCAAAACAGCTGAAAAACCATACCCTTTGGGGTTGTGTATGCCTATATATCCCAAATAAGGGAGTACCCCCTCCCCGGGGGGTGTCATGCATTCTAACATTTTCTTATTTGAAGTAAGTGACTTCACTGTTCTGCTCTGTAATCCCTGATTGATTATCATACATTCTGTTCACCATAACAAGTTAGCTGGTGATTTTAGCAAATCTGTGAATTATATACTTCCCAGGAAGCTTAGTGCAACAGGCAAGATTTTAAAATTCTGCCAAACTTAGTGACATATTGCTTCAATATCCAAGAAAACAGTTATGTACCAGAATAAAAATTGTAAATCACAACAATTATAACTTCTGAACAACAAAACATTTAATAATTACATTATTTTATTGGAAAGTTTCCCTTTAAAAGAACTGTGTAGTTCAATGTAATATTTTTAATGATCTGATCTCTACCATAAAAAGAATTTCCTATGCTTTATGCCCACTCCCCCTCTGTCCACTCCTACCACTTTTACATCTAGCATGTGTCTTTCTATCATTGGGCCTTATTATATGAATATTTACTGGATGTACTGTAGAATGACAAAGTATAAAAATATTTTTGGTGACATTAACATACCAGTTTCAAAATGTTTCTTCAACAATAACAGAAAAAACAAAAACAAA
>JAHPZR010014012.1:15000-37500 GCA_019787425.1 Platygyra sinensis
CTTCCGGTGACATCCATTTGATTGGCAGTTTTCTGTTCTTTGTACAATGGTACATTTTTCAACGTATACGTTTCGTGACAATCCAAAGTCGGCTACCTTCACTAGCTTTCCCTCGCAAACGAGAACATTTCTCGCTGCTAGGTCACGATGCACGAATCCTTTTCGCGACAGAAACTCCTATGTTAAAAAAGAAACACAAACTTTGGGAATTGCAAGAGTACAGTAAATCAAACCCATTTTCACATTAAAAAACACACACTTTCAGCAAGCAAAAGCAGCAAGATGTGAAAAAGGTCGTCAGAGTATTAATCTCAACATTGTGAATTCAGTACTTGCACAATACCATAATGCACCTCTTTAACCACCCCAAAATTTTGCATACTCATTGTTTGCAATTTCTCCTGGGACATGAACATGTCCCAAGAGTAATCTAAAACAATGCCTATGCAAATTTTTTTGGGGGTAAAAGAGGTGTATTATGGGATTTGTTAGACTGCTGGCAGTCTGTTTTTCTCTCGAAATTTCAGCAGGGATTATGAGGAGAGACTATTTAGCCTAAAGGAGAATGGGACGAGACATGGGCGCGGCACTCACGAGAAGAAAAACAGACTGCAGACTCTTCTCATGTTATTGAGGACATTCACACTTGTCAAAATAATCTAATTAACTAATAGATCGTTTTCACTGTCACGCAACAACAACAACAACAACAACAAAATAAATCCAAAACCATCCAGTGGAAAAAGCCAAGAAATTGTGATGCTAGAGAATTAAAATAAATATGGCACTTCTCCAAATCATTTTTTTTCTCGCGGGAATATCATGATCCGTTGTTCAAAACTTTTACGTTATGCTTATCGGGCGAATTTCGCAAGCAGAGCCTAAGAACCTTGCTTCCATAGTTAAACCGAAGACGCGTCGTGCTCTGGGGATTGCTGTTGTTGGCTTTGTAGGCGATCATTTAGAGGACAAAAAGGCGACAGAATTCAACACATTGGACTAACTTTTATCTGAAGATCTGGGACTTCTGAGCCCGTTTCCAATCCAAGTTATTCCTCAAGAGTCTGTGCGAAGTGTGCGTTAATAATTAGGAACGCCGTTGAGCTAGCCCGTTTCTTAAAGGCTAATTTAAACCCCGCCGTAGCCGATGTTGAAGCAACTTCTTCCACTGACTGCGAGACTCGGCAACGCTGGAAGCGTAAATCGAACTCTTCAACGTCCGGAGAAAAACCAAAGTCCGCCAAGACTCCTACTGCAGACCAGAGAGTCAAGCGTCTGTATTAATTAAGGACACCGATATACAACTTGTTTCTTTTCAGCCTTAAAAGAACTAATTTTCAACAGTTTAAGCTTCTTCGAGACGATCGCGTCTTGATGATCGGGATGATCCGTGCCATTGCATGACTTGCATCGCTCGTCTTTGTTATGCTTTGCGTGAAACTTATAACTCTTTGTTTACCCTTCTGTCAACTATCTGTCATCGGGCACATATTGACCAATCAGGTACTCCGTTGCTGGGCTGACGGAGGGTTTGAAAACATTAAAAAGAGTCTGCAGACGGTTTTTTTCTCGTCTTGCCTTCTTCCCCACTCGGCCATACGACCCTGTCTCGCCTTCTTCTCTACACGGCCAACGCAATTTGCGTTCGCGATGACTAAACGCTCGTCCTAGTGACCCTTAGAGAAAAAACCGGCTGCCAGCAGACTAGGGATTTGTGCAAGTAGAGAATAAACCGTTTTACAATTGTCTGCTTGGTGACCAGGCCTTCTCATCAAAGCGAGGCTGGAGGTGCCCTTGCTTTGATAGAGATCTCACTACATTTGTCAAGTAAATGCACCTAGTTTACACAGCAAAGCAGTGTGGTCTGTATCACAAATAGGTCACCTCCAGCCTCGCTGCCATTCAAAGGCCAGGTCAAAAGGGAGACAACTGTAAAAATAAGGACCTTTAGATCGGAGGTCGAGGACGACTACAAGTACGAGTTTTCTGTTCTGAGCACGCGCACTTCGAAAAATGTCGGCCTCCAAACTTTATGCGCATGCTCAGCACGGAAAACTCGTACTCGTAGTCGTCCTCGTCCTCCGATCTAAAAGTCCCTATTAACAAATTGACGTCAGTTTTTTATGCGTCTGCCCTGTTATTGATCATGAATTTCGTCATAACATTGTCAAAATAGTTGTGGATCCACGAGGCGATAGCCGAGTGGATCCGCAGACTACTTTGACAATGTTATGACGAAATTCATTGTCAATAACAGGACAGACGACGCATTAAAAACCGACATCAGTATGTTTTTTTACGATAACAAATTGTTAGTTATAATTTCATGTGTATGTCCGCTTATTGACAATAAAAATTAGCCAATGAGCGCGCGAGGATTTCTGCATTATCCTAAAATGGTCTATTGCCAACATGTTGGTTGTTCTTAGCATGAAAACCGTGAGTCAGTTCGTACCATTCCCTTCGCTATCTGCCATGCGAACGTCATTAGGTCTGCGGGTGCGAGAGTATCATCATCATCTAAGTTGTCAGTATCAGTTTTGACAACTAATCTTGCATATCTGTCATTGTTGCTGGTGCACTGAAAAGTAATAACGCTTTTTTTAAGAATAAATTATCCTCCACAGCTTTTAACTGTAGTCTTCCTTCACACTTTGATTGGAATCCTGAATTTTTTTTCAGTTAGAGAGAGATATCCCAACAACTACTTCTTAATAACTATGCCTAAAAATTCAACTGGAGAAAACACATCACAATCCACCACAATAAATTTCAGTCTGTCTTATGACATCAGAGTGTCAGCTCATGGTCCAAAACCTCAAAGGCCATATAATAACCACTTACGTACCTAGCTTGTCGGGTTTTGCAGAGATGGTTGCGCCCAGTCCGGTACGAACTGTCACAACCTTGGGCTAATATTCTCCAGTATGGCCCTTACTCTCATTAGTAAGAGATTATTAGACCATGATGACTTTAATTTAGAATAATTCGGAGGAAGGAATTGAATTTGGCACTCCTTAACACAATTTAATTTAGGAGGAGGGACTGGAGAATTATAAGTCTAGTTCACTAGTGATTACCTCAGTCGCCCGTTTTCATTGAACACAGAGTGCAAAGCAAATGAAACAAGAATAGTTACTTCATTTAAGGGCCCTTCATTTTTGACTCCTATGTTTTGATGTCTTGAGAGTTGGGGCGCTGCTTCTCCCGTCGCTTCAAAAGATCGTTTGATCTAAGCAAATCAAAGTAGTTGTTAGCTCTATGGTGTTAGAAGCGACCTCTTCTACTTTAAGCTTGTCTCTCTATCTCTACCTAACTGCGTCACATGTAATATATTAAAAGTCATAAAGGTAAATTTCTAAAAAAAAATCTGTGGTGCTGCGTCGGTGTGGAGTATTGCAAAATAATTTGGTATTATCAATTGCAACTGGGTTGATAATACGGATTGGCCACCGTAAAGAGATTCGAAAGCTGACGTTTCAAATGTTAGTCCTTCGTCGGAACGAATCGAGGAAATGTGGGCTGTGTGTGGCTTATATTCAGAAAGATGTTGCATGGTAAAGTGAAAAACAACAGAATAAATCTCTGAATGATAAGGTGTTCGTGGATACCGCGAGGATTAAGAGTGCCGATTTAAAAAATAAATTTGGGCTCCAGAGTTTTTCAGCTTTCCGTGCTTCCTTGATGTAGGGAAAGGCCGCAGACTGCCATATGTTGCTTTGAATGATTGGGAGATTAAAGTGATTCCTCAGTATTGCATTGCGCATCCCTGCTGCGCACGATTTTTGCGTCATTAGCGCGAGCAAATGAGCGCGTGAACGAACACAACGAAAGAAATTTTCCTTAAGCTAAGTTCGATAGTGAAATAAATGTTCCTTTTCTTTTAAACGAGCATGGTGACCTACATTTTTTGTCGCATAATAATAATCAGAAAATGTACAAATTATCCTCTTTAATTAAAAAAAAAATTAAAAAAATTTATCGGACAGAAAGAAAGGGCTCATCCTAGGTGTAAAAGCCTGTGACAGTCACCAGTGACGGAAAACAGAGAAAACAAAAAAGTCAACATAATAGATCATCACCCTAACAATAGCTACAAAACAAAGAAAAGCTTTACAGGTTCTTGCACCGAGGTAAACCCCAAAAAAGCGTGCAAAAAGCCGTTACTCTGGAATGCAAATTATGACCGCGAAAACAACGACTATACGAAACGCTTTACTTCCACGTCGTTTTAAATAGTGTGATTTTTCGACAAATATTTAACAACTATTTACCAAAGTGGAGGTGGCTAGGGCTGGATATTTACCGAGCCGCAAAGCGGCGAGGTAAATATCCAACGCTAGCCACCGATACTGAGGTGAATATTTGTTTTAGTATATACTAAAACAGTGAGATAATATACACCACAAAAAAAATTCATATGGATGTTTTCTTCACTTGCCACGGCTGCAAACCGGATGCCATTTCTTCTCGAGTTGCTCGGAGGTAAATAGCACAGGATATTCGCAGTTTGACGAGCCAATCAGCGCGCGCGTTCAACACTATCCACTGTTTTAGTATATACTAATATATGATATTGTACCATATGCTCGACACTTTCTACCTTTCAGCTGGTTTTTTCCCAAATAAGTTATGCTTCCAGCTACCGCAAAATATAACTTGGACCGATAAATAGCGTGCGTGATTAGCACGAGCACAGGCATAAATTGGGTAAGATTAGCCCATCACATCTTTTAAGCGAACGTGGTGACCGATCATTTTTATCGTGCTTCTCGAAACAGTGCTTGGTAGAGAACATTCAGGGAAAGTTTCAAAAAAGTTCTTCCGTAACTTTAATTTCTAAAGGAATCACCTTAAAGTGTCTCGCGACAGGTTTAGATGCGTTTTTTGTCGTCTTTCGCTACGTCACGAAGAGAGAGACATTTTAAGCAGCAACTAAATCTTACTAAACAAATTAAAAAAGTGGTAAGATCATCAACTATCTCACTTTACCTGCTCTCTTCTTTTCCTGAGGTAGTGAAGTAAATCACCATTCTTAGCAAACTCCACCACAAGGAACATGGATTTGTCATAGTGCAGCAGGCCAATAAATTCACTATCTTGGGGTGATACCCAATTTGTTTCATAAGCAGTATTTCCTCTAAGAATTCTTGTATCTGTTCTTCTGTGGCGCCATCTAACAGAGAAAAAAACAATAAGCACTTGTCGTGGCGAGTTTTTTCGTACACAAGGAAAAATATGAAGACAAAGTATATGTTTTATTCCACAATTTTATTCCAATGTATTTTAATACGCTATTAATCTAAATATCTCTCTATTTGTGACTTTTCATTTTGCTTACATTAAGGTGCATGTAAAGAATTTCAGTTGCTGTTATATTCTGCCTCACAGATCGCAGATTGCAGATCGTTTGACCCAATAAGATTGAATTGTGAAAACCGAAACACCGAGGCCTTTTCCGCCAGATTTTCCCGCCCTTCTGTCCAGCTTTTAAAGGCTTCCAGACACATATCATAAAATAAAACTAAAAATAAATAAATAAATGGTGATTTGCAGTGGCATTTTCACAAAGTGGCTCTTCATCTTCTTTTTTCCGGTCCGAATTAGAATTTAGAAGTGTCGATTTTTGTGGAGGGAGGAAAACCGGAGAAACCCGGAGAAAAACCCCCGGAAAAAACCTCCGAGAAAAACCCCCGGAGCAAGGACGAGAATCAACAAACTCACACCGCGTATGACGCCGAGTCCGGGAATCGAACCCGGCCACATTGGTGGGAGGCGAGCGCTCTCACCACTGCGCCATCCCTGCTCTCTCAGACGATACTCAGTTTTATTAAACCTTCAAATTGTAGTTAAGCTAATGAAGTTTTGTTAGATAATGTACTACATTAAACATACTTTGCAACATTTTCACAGCAACAGTCAAGCCCATCTTCATTTCCTGCTCTTTCTTGTCCGTCTTACGTCCGTGAGGAATCTGTGCTTTTCCATCCTCCATAGTTTTGTTTCAAAGCCTGTCCACTGTATACTTTTTCCGCCAAAGCTCCTTCTCCAATAATCTTATTCTAAGGAAATGTCATCAAATAGGACTTCCCACGGATCCTGGAGGAGTTCTGTTTTGGATCTGAAAACATGGATATAAGTGTAAGAATCTTTTGATTTAATTTGCGATTTTTCTTGAATTCCTTCTGTGAAGTCGTCTAGAGAAATTAAACGTAAATTGAACCTGGCCGAGGAAGAATCTTTTACAGGGGACAATTCAAACTATTTATTGTAGTCGATAGACTCTCAATGGTGTAAAATAACAGAATGTTTTCTTGATATTGCTAGTCTTAGTTTGATGTGAAATAAACTAATCTATGCTTCATACTAAAAGTCGAGTTCAAACAAAATTAAAGAAGTCATTTTGCTTGCTATTTGACGTAGGCCAGGTTACACATGCAGTATGCTGTGGGATGGCATTTCAAGATAGTCTCTAAGCAAGTATAATCAGGCCGAATGTGGTTGTAAAACCTATTGCTACTACTTTCATGTGGTCTAGACCACAGCCTTAATGATCCTTCCCGGGGATACGGCGGCCATTTTTAATTATATTGTTTAAAATGGCTCTTGTGGGATGTTCAGGACAAGCATAAGCAACTATAATACAAGTTTTCGAGGGGGGAGGGGGGGCGGCTAAGAAGAATGCGTGAAGAAAACGATGAAACTATTGATTTTTTTTCCACATCTTTCAGTGATGTTGCTATCGGGTCTGGAAATTCAACCATTATCAACCTTTAATTAATATCAATAAGCCAGAAATCCAACGATTTTGCTTGAGCTGCCTTGAACTCAACGCTGTATAATTACTGAGCAATTATTGCACGAGGCTGAGTATGATATGAAGAGTTATGCAGATCGAGGGGGTTATCCGCCAAAGCCGATGGCTTGAGCCCGGTGGATAACACCCTCCGAGATCTGTATATCTTTAAAATCAGTCATACGAAAGCAGAGTTCAATAATTGTTTAATTATTCATTCAAAATACTTAAACGGCAAAACAAAACGGTAAATGAAATAATTTATAGAAAGATATTAAAGTTACTGTACATCATTTACTGGAAAAGTGCCAAAATTACGCTTTCTGTTTGTGTTGCGGTCGGTACTCGTTTGGCGAAGTCAATGGTGGAAAGCCCGTCGTTTCTTTCTTTGTGTATGTTTAAAACTGTCAGGTTACTAAATCGTTCCTGGTTCATTCTTGAACGGAGCCATGTTTTTTGCCTCCAGGCAGTCGAAAAGGATCTTTCACCGGCTGCACTGGTTGCTAGATTTACGAGAATCAGCCTTACATAACGTGATAACTTCTTTTATAATTTTCCCAGTCTGGTGTTGGGTAGGCCCTTTAATTTTTACTCATGATGTCGTCAAAACAAACAACAATCACTATCCTTCAAGCAGCACTTGTAAAATTGTTCCATCTGGGCAATTAACACGGAAATAGTAACATCATCGTTGTACTGTTGTTCCATAAACTTTTAGCTCTTCGGGGGGGATTTGCCCTGGCGGATTGAGGGTCCTTAATTAAGAGGACTCCATTCTTTGGCATACGTATCAAAGCTTGACTGGTCAAACCGCTGGTCAATAGCGTTCATCATCAAGGTCAATAGCTTCAAAGTATATTCGCCTGTAATAGTCCTTGTGCGGTCACAGGATATGTTGGCTCTCCAGTGCCAATTTCAATTCTTCTGGCTGCGCGAGTTCTCCTTGGTACATCGGCCCACTCATGGAGGATAGCTTTTACTTTTCAGTAAAACTACATCAATAAAATGATCTGAAGATGGTATCGTTTCGCATCTTCTGCCAGAACGCTCTTTTGTAGACGAGCTACTCGTTTGCCACTTAGAGCTGACATCTTTGTTTGCTGTAAGGTTCTTGATAATTATCTGTGTGAGAAAACAGACCGCTGTCCATAAATTCAACTCCCCGAAGAAGTCAAAAGTGTTCATTTGCGCTTGGCATCTAATGATCCTTCCACGTATATCGGTACTGGAGTTTCTCATCAAGCGAAATTGTCCACTCCTGAAGAAGAGCTGCAAATTGTCTAGGATTCGCTGAAAAACAGCTTGCGCGTACTGTCCACCTAGTGCGCCAAAGGGCCAAGTATAGCCTTCTAGGTTTTTCGTTTGATTCTCCCCAGGTAATTTTCTCGTTTGGGTGAAAACTTTATGAGGGACACGATTTAGTAACCTGACAGTTTTAAACATACACAAAGAAAGAACCGACGGGCTTTCCACCATTGACTTCGCAAACGAGTACCGACCGCAACACAAACAGAAAGCGTAATTTTGGCACTTTTCCAGTAAATGATGTACAGTAACTTTAATATCTTTCTATAAATTATTTCATTTACCGTTTTGTTTTGCCGTTTAAGTATTTTGAATGAATAATTAAACAATTATTGAACTCTGCTTTCGTTGACTGATTTAAAGATATACAGATCTCGGAGGGTGTTATCCACCGGGCTCAAGCCATCGGCTTTGGCGGATAACCCCCTCGATCTGCATAACTCTTCATATCATACTCAGCCTCGTGCAATAATTGCTCAGTAATTATACAGCGTTGAGTTCAAGGCAGCTCAAGCAAAATCGTTGGATTTCTGGCTTATTGATATTAATTAAAGGTTGATAATGGTTGAATTTCCAGACCCGATAGCAACATCACTGAAGATGTGGAAAAAAATCAATAGTTTCATCGTTTTCTTCACGCATTCTTCTTTAGCCGCCCCCCCTCCCCCCCTCGAAAACTTGCTATTATAGGTTGCTTATGCTTGTCCCCTGAACATCCCACAAGAGCCATTTTAAACAATATAATTAAAAATGGCCGCCGTATCCCCGGGAAGGATCATTTAAGGCTGTGGTCTAGACCACATGAAAGTAGTAGCAATAGGTTTTACACACCACAATTCGGCCTGATTATACTTGCTTAGAGACTATCTTGAAATGCCATCCCACAGCATACTGCATGTGTAACCTGGCCTACGTCAAATATGCAAGCAAAACTGACTTCTTTAATTTTGTTTGAACTCGACTTTTAGTATGAAGCATAGATTAGTTTATTTCACATCAAACTAAGACTAGCAATATCAAGAAAACATTCTGTTATTTTTACACCATTGAGAGTCTATCGACTACAATAAAATAGTTTGAATTGTCCCCTGTAAAAGATTCTTCCTCGGCCAGGTTCAATTTACTGTTTAATTTCTCTAGACGACTTCACAGAAGGAATTCAAGAAAATCGCAAATTAAATCAAAAGATTCTTACACTTATATCCATGTTTTCAGATCCAAAACAGAACTCCTCCAGGATCCGTGGGAAGTCCTATTTGATGACATTTCCTTAGATAAGATTATTGGAGAAGGAGCTTTTGGGAAAGTATACAGTGGCAGGCTTTTGAAACAAACTATGGAGGATGGAAAAGCACAGATTTCCTCACGGCGTAAGACGGACAAGAAAGAGCAGGAAATGAAGATGGGCTTGACTGTTGCTGTGAAAATGTTGCAAAGTATGTTTAATGTAGTACATTATCTAACAAACTTCATTAGCTTAACTACAATTTGAAGGTTTAATAAAACTGATATCGTCTGAGAGAGCAGGGATGGCGCAGTGGTGAGAGCGCTCGCCTCCCACCAATGTGGCCCGGGTTCGATTCCCGGACTCGGCGTCATAGCGGTTGAGTTTGTTGATTCTCGTCCTTGCTCCGGGGGTTTTTCTCCGGAGGTTTTTCTCCGGGGGTTTTTCTCCGGGTTCTCCGGTTTTCCTCCCTCCACAAAAATCGACACTTCTAAATTCTAATTCGGACCGGAAAAAAGAAGATGAAGAGCCACTTTGTGGAAATGCCACTGCAAATCACCATTTATTTATTTATTTTTAGTTTTTATTTTATATATGTGTCTGGAAGCCCTTTAAAAGCTGGACAGAAGGGCGGGAAAATCTGGCGGAAAAGGCCTCGGTGTTTCGGTTTTCACAATTCAATCTTATTGGTCAAACGATCTGCAATCTGCGATCTGTGAGGCAGAATATAACAGCAACTGAAATTCTTTACATGCACCTTAATGTAAGCAAAATGAAAAGTCACAAATAGAGAGATATTTAGATTAATAGCGTATTAAAATACATTGGAATAAAATTGTGGAATAAAACATATACTTTGTCTTCATATTTTTCCTTGTGTACGAAAAACTCGCCACGACAAGTGCTTATTGTTTTTTTCTCTGTTAGATGGCGCCACAGAAGAACAGATACAAGAATTCTTAGAGGAAATACTGCTTATGAAACAAATTGGGTATCACCCCAAGATAGTGAATTTATTGGCCTGCTGCACTATGACAAATCCCATGTTCCTTGTGGTGGAGTTGCTAAGAATGGTGATTTACTTCACTACCTCAGGAAAAGAAGAGAGCAGGTAAAGTGAGATAGTTGATGATCTTACCACTTTTTAATTTGTTTAGTAAGATTTAGTTGCTGCTTAAAATGTCTCTCTCTTCGTGACGTAGCGAAAGACGACAAAAACGCATCTAAAACCTGTCGCGAGACACTTTAAGGTGATTCCTTTAGAAATTAAAGTTACGGAAGAACTTTTTGAAACTTTCCCTGAATGTTCTCTACCAAGCACTGTTTCGAGAAGCACGATAAAAATGATCGGTCACCACGTTCGCTTAAAAGATGTGATGGGCTAATCTTACCCAATTTATGCCTGTGCTCGTGCTAATCACGCACGCTATTTATCGGTCCAAGTTATATTTTGCGGTAGCTGGAAGCATAACTTATTTGGGAAAAAAACCAGCTGAAAGGTAGAAAGTGTCGAGCATATGGTACAATATCATATATTAGTATATACTAAAACAGTGGATAGTGTTGAACGCGCGCGCGCTGATTGGCCTCGTCAAACTGCGAATATCCTGTGCTATTTACCTCCGAGCAACTCGAGAAGAAATGGCATCCGGTTTGCAGCCGTGGCAAGTGAAGAAAACATCCATATGAATTTTTTTTGTGGTGTATATTATCTCACTGTTTTAGTATATACTAAAACAAAATATTCACCTCAGTATCGGTGGCTAGCGTTGGATATTTACCTCGCCGCTTTGCGGCTCGGTAAATATCCAGCCCTAGCCACCTCCACTTTGGTAAATAGTTGTTAAATATTTGTCGAAAAATCACACTATTTAAAACGACGTGGACGTAAAGCGTTCGTTTAGTCGTTGTTTTCGCGGTCATAATTTGCATTCCAGAGTAACGGCTTTTTGCACGCTTTTTGGGGTTTACCTCGGTGCAAGAACCTGTAAAGCTTTTCTTTGTTTTGTAGCTATTGTTAGGGTGATGATCTATTATGTTGACTTTTTTGTTTTCTCTGTTTTCCGTCACTGGTGACTGTCACAGGCTTTTACACCTAGGATGAGCCCTTTCTTTCTGTCCGATAAATTTTTTTAATTTTTTTTTTAATTAAAGAGGATAATTTGTACATTTTCTGATTATTATTATGCGACAAAAAATGTAGGTCACCATGCTCGTTTAAAAGAAAAGGAACATTTATTTCACTATCGAACTTAGCTTAAGGAAAATTTCTTTCGTTGTGTTCGTTCACGCGCTCATTTGCTCGCGCTAATGACGCCAAAAATCGTGCGCAGCAGGGATGCGCAATGCAATACTGAGGAATCACTTTAATCTCCCCAATCATTCAAAGCAACATATGGCAGTCTGCGGCCTTTCCCTACATCAAGGAAGCACGGAAAGCTGAAAAACTCTGGAGCCCAAATTTATTTTTAAATCGGCACTCTTAATCCTCGCGGTATCCACGAACACCTTATCATTCAGAGATTTATTCTGTTGTTTTTCACTTTACCATGCAACATCTTTCTGAATATAAGCCACACACAGCCCACATTTCCTCGATTCGTTCCGACGAAGGACTAACATTTGAAACGTCAGCTTTCGAATCTCTTTACGGTGGCCAATCCGTATTATCAACCCAGTTGCAATTGATAATACCAAATTATTTTGCAATACTCCACACCGACGCAGCACCACAGATTTTTTTTTAGAAATTTACCTTTATGACTTTTAATATATTACATGTGACGCAGTTAGGTAGAGATAGAGAGACAAGCTTCAAGTAGAAGAGGTCGCTTCTAACACCATAGAGCTAACAACTACTTTGATTGCTTAGATCAAACGATCTTTTGAAGCGACGGGAGAAGCAGCGCCCCAACTCTCAAGACATCAAAACATAGGAGTCAAAAATGAAGGGCCCTTAAATGAAGTAACTATTCTTGTTTCATTTGCTTTGCACTCTGTGTTCAATGAAAAACGGGCGACTGAGGTAATCACTAGTGAACTAGACTTATAATTCTCCAGTCCCTCCTCCTAAATTAAATTGTGTTAAGGAGTGCCAAATTCAATTCCTTCCTCCGAATTATTCTAAATTAAAGTCATCATGGTCTAATAATCTCTTACTAATGAGAGTAAGGGCCATACTGGAGAATATTAGCCAAGGTTGTGACAGTTCGTACCGGACTGGGCGCAACCATCTCTGCAAAACCCGACAAGCTAGGTACGTAAGTGGTTATTATATGGCCTTTGAGGTTTTGGACCATGAGCTGACACTCTGATGTCATAAGACAGACTGAAATTTATTGTGGTGGATTGTGATGTGTTTTCTCCAGTTGAATTTTTAGGCATAGTTATTAAGAAGTAGTTGTTGGGATATCTCTCTCTAACTGAAAAAAAATTCAGGATTCCAATCAAAGTGTGAAGGAAGACTACAGTTAAAAGCTGTGGAGGATAATTTATTCTTAAAAAAAGCGTTATTACTTTTCTGACAGCTTAAAAGAACTAAGTTTCACACAGTTTAAGCTTCTTCCGAGACGATCGCGTCTTGATGATCGTCGGGATGATCCGTGCCATTGCATGACTTGCATCGCTCCGTCTTTGTTATGCTTTGCGTGAAACTGTATAACTCTTTGTTTACCCTTCTGTCAACTATCTGTCATCGGGCACATATTGACCAATCAGGTATCGCGTCCTGTTGCTGGGCTGACGGAGGGTTTTGAAAACATTAAAAAGAAGTCCTGGCACACGGTTTTTTTTCTCGGTCCTTGGCCTTCTTCCCCACTCGAGCCATAACGACCCTGTCTCGCCTTCTTTCTCTACAGACGGCCAAAACGCCAATTTGCGTTCGCGATGACTAAACGCTCGTCCGAGTGACCCTTAGAGGAAAAAACCGGCATGCCAAGCAGACTAGGGATTTGTGCAAGTAGAGAATAAACCGTTTTACAATTGGCCTGCTTGTTTGTGTGACCAGGCCTTCTCCTTCCCCCCCCCCCAAAGCGAGGCTGGAGGGGCCCGTAGGCCTTTGATAGAGATCTCACTACATTTGTCAACGTAAATGCACCGTAGTTTACACAGCAAAGCAGTGTGGTCTGTATCACACATAGGGTCACCTCCAGGCCTCGCTTGCCATTCAAAGGCCAGGTCAAAAGGGAGACGACAACTGTAAAAAATTAAGGACCCTTAGATCGGAGGTCGAGCACGACTTAACAAGTACGAGTTTTCTGTTCTGAGCACGCGCACTTCGAAAAATGTCGCCTCCAAAACTTTATGGCGCATGCCTCAGCACGGAAAAACTCGTACTCAGTAGGCGTCCTCGGTTGCCTCCGATCTAAAAGTCCCTATTAACAAAGTGACGTCAGTTTTTTATATTGCGTCCCTGCCCGGTTATTGATACAGGAATTTCGTCATAACATTGGTCAAAATATTCCTCCTTTTTTTTTTTCTATTTTGTTGATGGATCCACGAGGCGATAGCCGAGTGGATCCGCAGACTACTTTGACACAATGTTTATGACGAAATTCATTGTCAATAACAGGACCAGACGACGCATATAAAAACCGACATCCAGTATGTTTTTTTTACGATAACAAATTTGTTGAAGTTATGAATTTCATGTGTATGTCCGCTTATTGACAATAAAAATTAAGCCAATGAGATCGCGCTGAGGATTTCTGCATTATCCTCAAATGGTTCTATTGCAAACATGTTGGTTGTTCTTTAGCATGAAAAAAACCGCTGAGTCAGTTCGTGACCATTCCCTTCGCTATCTGCCATGCGAACCGTTCATTAGGTCTGCGGGTGCGAGAGTATCATCATCATCTAAGTTGTCCAGTATCAGTTGTGACAGACTACTCTTGCATATCTGTCATTGTTAGCTGGTGTCAACTGAAAAGTAATAACGCTTTTTTTAAGTGAATAAATGTATCCTCCACAAAGCTTTTAACTGTAGTCTTTCCTTCACACCTTTGATTGGTAATCCTGATTTTTTTTTCAGTTAGAGAGAGATATCCCAACAACTACTCTTAATAACTGATGCCTAAAACTTCCAACTGACGAGAAAAACACATCACAATCCACCACAATAAATTTCAGTCTGTCTTATGACATCAGGAAGTGTCAGCTCATGGTTCCAAAACCTCAAAGGCCATATATATAACCACTTAACGTACCTAGCTTGTCGGGTTTTGTGCAGAGATAGGTTTGCGCCCCGGTCCGGTACGAACTGTCACAACCCTTGGGCTAATATTCTCCTAGTATGGCCCGTTACTTCTCATCTAGTAAGAAGAGTATTAGGACGCATGATGACTTTTAATTTAGAATAATTCGGAGGAAGGAGATTGAATTTGGCACTCCTTAACAACAATTTAATTTAGGAGGAGGGACTGGAGAATTTATAAGTCTAAGTTTCACTAGTGATTACCTCCGTCGCCCGTTTTCATTGGAACACAGAGTGCCAAAGCTAAATGAAACCAAGAATAGTTACTTCATTTAAGGAGCCCTTCATTTGTGACGATCCTATGGTTTTTGATGTCTTGAGGAGTTGGGGCGCTTGCTTCTCCCGTCGCTTCAAAAGATCGTTTGATCTAAGCGACAATCCAACGTAGTTGTTAGCTCTATGGGGTTAGAAGCGGAAACCTCTTCTCCTTTTAAGCTTTGTCGCTCTATTCTCTACCTAACCTGCGTCACATGTAATATATTTTAAAGTTCATAAAGGTAGAATTTCTTTCTAAAAAATCTGTGGTGCTGCGTCGGTGTGGAGGTATTGCAAAATAATTTCGGTATTATCAATTGCAACTGGGTTGATAATACGGATTGGCCACCGTAAAGAGATTCGAAAGCTGACGTTTCAAATGTTTAGTCCTTCGTCGAAACGAATCGAGGAATGTGGGCTGTGTGTGGCTTATATTCATGAAAGATGTTGCATGGTAAAGTGAAAAACACAGAATAATCTCTGAATGATAAGGTGTTCGTGGATACCGCGAGGATTAAGAGTGCCGATTAAAAAATAAATTTGGGCTCCAGAGTTTTGCAGCTTTCCGTGCTTCCTTGATGTAGGGAAAGGCCGCAGACTGCCATATGTTGGCTCTGATTGATTGGGGAGATTAAAGTGATTCCTCAGTAAAGTTGCATCTCGCGACATCCCATGCCTGCGCAACAGTTGTTGCCGTCATTGAGCGCGGAGCAAATGAGTCGCGTGAAACGAAACACGACCCCGAAAGAAATTTTCCTTAAAGCTACAGTTCGATAGTGAAAATAAATGTTCCTTTTCTTTTAAAACGAGCATGGTGACCTACATTTTTTTTTGGTCGCATAATAATAATTCAGAAAATGTAACAAATTATCCTCTCTTTAATTTAAAAAAAAAATTAAAAAAAATTTATCGGACAGAAAGAAAGGGCGCATCCTAGGTGTAAAACGCCTGGTGACAGTCACCCAGTGAACGGAAAACAGAGGAACACAAAAAAGTCAACATAATAGCATCATCAACCCTAACAATAGCTCACAAACAAGAAAAGCTGTACAGGTTATCTTGCACCGAGGTTAAACCCCATAAAAGCGTGGCCCAAAGAAGCCGTTACTTCTGGAATGCAAAATTATGACCGCGAAAACAACGACTATACGAAACGCTTTACTTCCAACGTCGTTTTAAATAGTGTGATTTTTTCGACAACATAGGTAACAACTATTTACCAAAGTGGGAGGTGGCTAGGGCTGGATATGTTTACGAGCGCAAAGCGGCGAGAGTAAATCATCAGCAACGCTAGCCACCGACACTGAGGTGAATAGTTGTTTTAGTATATACTAAAACGTGAGATAATATCACCACAAAAAAATTCATTTGGATGTTTTCTTCACTTGCTCACGGATGCAACCGGGACGCCATTTTCCTCTCGAGTTGCTTCGGAGGTAAATAGCACAGGATATTCGCAGTTTCACGAGCCAATCAGCGCGCGCGGGGTTCAAACCACGATCCACCTGGTTTAGTAGTGACTAATATATGATAATTGTACCATATGCTCGACACTTCTACCTTTCAGCTGGTTTTTTCCCAAATAAGTTATGCTTCCAGCTACCGCAAAATATAACTTGGACCGATAAATAGCGGCGTGATTAGCACGAGCACAGGCATAAATTGGGTAAGATTAGCCCATCACATCTTTTTAAGCGAACGTGGTGACCGATCATTTTTATCGTGCTTCTCGAAACAGTGCTTGGTAGAGACATTCAGGGAAAGTTTCAAAAAAAGTTCTTCCGTAACTTTAATTTCTAAAGAATCACCTTAAAGTGATCTCGCAGACAGGTTTAGATGCGGCTTTTTCTTGTTTTTTTTTTTTTTTTTTTTTTTTTTTTTTTTTTTTTTTTTTTTTTTTTTTTTTTTTTTGTTTTTTTTTTTTTTTTTTTTTTCTAGTTTATTTTTTTTTGTTTTTTGTTTTTTTCTTTTTTTTTTTTTTTTTTTTTTGTTTTTTTTTTTTTTTTTTTTTTTTTTTTTTTTTTTTTTTTTTTTTTGTTTTTTTTTTTTTTTTTTTGTTTTTTTGTTATTTTTTTTTTTTTTTTTTTTTTTTTTTTTTTTTTTTTTTTTTTTTTTGTTTTTTTCTTTTTTTTTTTTTTTTTTTTTTTTTTTTTTTTTTTTTTTTTTTTTTTTTTTGTTTAGTTTTTTTTTTTTTTTTTTTTTTTTTTTTTTTTTTTTTTTTTTTTTTTTTGTTTTTTTTTTTTTTTTTTTTTTTTTTTTTCTTTTTTTGTTTTTTTTTTTTCGTTTTTTTTTTTTTTTTTTTTTTTTTTTTTTTTTTTTTTTTTTTTTTTTTTTTTTTTTTTTTTTTTTTTTCTTTTTTTTTTTTTTTTTTTTTTTTTTTTGTTTTTGTCGTCTTCGCTACGTCACGAAGAGAGAGACATTTTAAGCAGCAACTAAATCTTACTAAACAAATTAAAAAGTGGTAAGATCATCAACTATCTCACTTTACCTGCTCTCTTCTTTTCCTGAGTGTAGTAAGGTAAATCACCATTCTTAGCAAACTCCACCACAAGGAACATGGGATTTGTCATAGTGCAGCAGGCCAATAAATTCACTATCTTGGGGTGATACCCAATTTGTTTCATAAGCAGTATTTCCTCTAAGAATTCTTGTATCTGTTCTTCTGTGGCGCATCTAACAGAGAAAAAAACAATAAGCCACTTGTCGTGGCGAGTTTTCGTACACAAGGAAAAATATGAAGACAAAGTATATTGTTTTATTCCACAATTTTATTCCAATGTATTTTAATACGCTATTAATCTAAATATCTCTCTATTTGTGACTTTTCATTTTGCTTACATTAAGGTGCATGTAAAGAATTTCAGTTGCTGTTATATTCTGCCTCACAGATCGCAGATTGCAGATCGTTTGACCCAATAAGATTGAATGTGAAAACCGAAACACCGAGGCCTTTTCCGCCAGATTTTCCCGCCCTTCTGTCCCAGCTTTAAAGGGGCTTCCAGACACTATATAAAAATAAAAACTAAAAAATAAATAAATAAATGGTGATTTGCAGTGGCATTTCCACAAAGTGGCTCTTCATCTTCTTTTTCCGGTCCGAATTAGAATTTAGAAGTGTCGATTTTTGTGGAGGGAGGAAAACCGGAGAACCGGGAGAAAAACCCCCGGACGAAAAACCTCCGGAGAAAAACCCCGGAGCAAGGACGAGAATCAACAAACTCAACCGCTTATGACGCCGAGTCCGGGAATCGAACCCGGGCCACATTGGTGGGAGGCGAGCGCTCTCACCACTGCGCCATCCCTGCTCTCTCAGACGATATCAGTTTTATTAAACCTTCAAATTGTAGTTAAGCTAATGAAGTTTGTTAGATAAGTACTACATTAACATAATTTGCAACATTTTCACAGCAACAGTCAAGCCCATCTTCATTTCCTGCTCTTTCTTGTCCGTCTTACGCCGTGAGGAAATCTGTGCTTTTCATCCTCCCATAGTTTGTTTCAAAGCTGCCACTGTATACTTTCCAAAAGCTCCTTCTCCAATAATCTATCTAAGGAAATGTCATCAAATAGGACTTCCCACGGATCCTGAGGGAGTCTGTTTTGATCTGAAAAACATGGATATAAGTGTAAGAATCTTTTGATTTAATTTGCGATTTTCTTGAATTCTTCTGTGAAGTCGTCTAGAGAAATTAAACAGTAAATTGACACCTGCCGAGGAAGAATCTTTTACAGGGGGACAATTCAAAACTATTTTATTGTAGCGATAGACTCTCAATGGTGTAAAAATAACAGAATGTTTTCTTGATATTGCTAGTCTTAGTTTTGATGTGAAATAAACTAATCTATGCTTCATACTAAAAGTCGAGTTCAAACAAAATTAAAGAAGCGTTTTGCTTGCATATTTGACGTAGGCCAGGTTACACATGCAGTATGCTGTGGGATGGCATTTCAAGATAGTCTCTAAGCAAGTATAATCAGGCCGAATGTGGGTGTAAAACCTATTGCTACTACTTTCATGTGGTCTAGACCACAGCCTTAAATGATCCTTCCCGGGGATACGGCGGCCATTTTTAATTATATTGTTTAAAATGGCTCTTGTGGGATGTTCAGGGGACAAGCATAAGCAACCTATAATAGCAAGTTTTCGAGGGGGGGAGGGGGGCGGCTAAAGAAGAATGCGTGAAGAAAACGATGAAACTATTGATTTTTTTCCACATCTTCAGTGATGTTGCTATCGGGTCTGGAAATTCACCATTATCAACCTTAATTAATATCAATAAGCCAGAAATCCAACGATTTTGCTTGAGCTGCCTTGAACTCAACGCTGTATAATTACTGAGCAATTATTGCACGAGGCTGAGTATGATATGAAGAGTTATGCAGATCGAGGGGGTTATCCGCCAAAGCCGATGGCTTGAGCCCGGTGGATAACACCCTCCGAGATCTGTATATCTTTAAATCAGTCATACGAAAGCAGAGTTCAATAATTGTTTAATTATTCTATTCAAAATACTTAAACGGCAAAACAAACGGTAAATGAAAATAATTTATAGAAAGATATTAAAGTTACTGTACATCATTTACTGGAAAAGTGCCAAAATTACGCTTTCTGTTTGTGTTGCGGTCGGTAAATTCGTTTGGGATGTCAATGGCGGAAAGCCTGTCCGTTCTTTCTTTTGTATGTTTAAAACTGTCAGGTTACTAAATCGTTCCTGGTTCATTCTTGAACGGAGCCATGTTTTTAGCCTCCGGCCTCCGGGCAGTCGAAAAGGATCTTTCACCGGCTGCACTGGTTGCTAGATTTACAAGAATCAGCTTACATAACGTGATAACTTCTTTTATCATTTCCCGTTCTGGGTTGGGTAGCTCTTTAATTTTTACTATGATGTCGTCAAAACAAAAATAATCACCATCCTTCAACAGCACTTGTAGAATTTCCATCTGGGCGGTTAACTCTGAAATATTAACATCATCGTTGTACAGTTTTTCCATAAACTTTAGCTCTTCGGATTTGTCCTGCGAATTGAGGGTGTTAATTAAGAGAGACTCCATCTTTGCATACGTATCAAAGCTTGGCTGGTCAAACCGCTGGTCAATAGCGTTTATTATCAAGTCAATAGCTTCAAATATATTCGCCTGTAATAGTCTTGTGCGGTCACAGGATATGTTGGCTCTCCAGTGCCAATTTCAATTCTTCTTGGCGCGCGAGTTCTCCTTGGTAACATCGGCCCACTCATGGAGGGATAGCTTTTACTTTTCTGTAAAACTACATCATAAAATGATCTGCAGCTCGTATCGTTTCGCATCTTCTGCAGAACGTCTTTTGTAAGACAAGCTACTCGTTTGTCACGTAGAGCTGACATCTTCGTTTGCAAGGTTCTTGATAAGTTATCTGTGTGAGGAAACAGCCGCTGTCTTAAATTCAACCCGAAGAGGAAGTCAAAAGTGTTCATTTGCGCTTGGCATCCAATGATCCTTCCACGTATATCGGACTGGAGTTTCTCATGAAGGGAAATTGTCCACTCCTGAAGAAGAGCTGCATAATTGTCTAGGATTCGCTGAAAACAGCTTGCGCGTACTGTCCATCTAGTAGGGCAAAGGCCAGGTACGCCCTTGACTTCAGATTCAGGGCCTTCGAGATTTTCTCGTTTTAGTGAAAACTTTATGAGGAAAACGATTTCTTTTGCTGTGTCCATAGTGTCTGATAACAACTTACAGTTTTTCGTAGTGTCCTTTACATTTAAGCTGAGTGAGTGTCCATGACAGTGAGTAGGATAAGCCTTTGGTTAGAGGTCCTGGATTCTTTTCGCCTCACCAGGTTTTATGTCCCATCATGTTGCTGGCTCCATCATAGCATTGTCCCTACAATTAACTAAAGATAACTGTAGTTTTAATAACACATCTTTTATAGCCGACACTATAGTCTTCGCGCCGATGTCAGGTAGATTGTAAAACCCGAGGAAATCTCTGTGGGCCTCTAACTCTTTGTCAACCCATCGAATGCAGATTTTATTATTATTATTATTATTACTATTATTATTATTATTATTATTATTATTATTATTTATTATTATTTTAAGATATTCTACTTACAAAAAACGTCCTTACTTAAATTCACTCACAATGGCTTACACTTACTTACAATACCTATGACACTACCAGGTCTCACAAACAAAAGCGATATACTAAACAATACACAATACAACTGTGATAAGCTTACTGTACAACATTAACAACAATTACCATGTTTTAAATTACTAAATTATACTAAGCTAAAAAAGCGGTCGAAAAAAAAAGGATAGTAATAACGCGTTATTATTATTTTAAGATATTCTACTTACAAAAAACGTCCTTACTTAAATTCACTCACAATGGCTTACACTTACTTACAATACTTATGACACTACCAGGTCTCACAAACAAAAGCGATGTACTAAACAATACACAATACAACTGTAATAAGCTTACTGTACAAAATTAACAACAATTACCATGTTTTAAATTACTAAATTATACTATGCTAAAAAAAGCGGTCGAAAAAAAAAGGATAATAATAACGTGTCAGAAACCATTGATTAACTATCCAACAAGGGTAAGAGAGTTGTCCATCTTGTTTGGAATTTTGTAAAGTCTTGTTTGCTACGGCAGCCGCTTTGTATATATACGAGTAATTTTTCTTTCAATAATGTCATAAAGGCTGGAAAAGTAGGGGATTTGGAATCTATCTTGTACCTAAAGATGTGAAATTTTGCAATTAAGATGTAATAATTTAAGAGAAGACACCTTGGGTCTCCAGAATTGTAACCATTTAAAATCTTGAGTTCGTCGAATAAAGCCCTGGTCAAACGGCGCGTGATAGTCGATGATAGTTGATTCTCCCCTAACTATCATTAACTATCATTCACATGGTCAAACGGCCAAAGGACATCGTGATAGTTGACGATAGTTCACCGGCAGTCGCGCAAGCAAAGTCATGAGAGCAGCGAGTTCCAAGCTCTTTCCACGTAAAAATGTGAATACTAAATGGCGTCCCTCAAGACAACCTTGCAAAAGTATGAATTTTTCGAGACGAAAGAGGGCGGCAGCATGTTTTCTGACCGCTATCGGACCAGTGATTACCAAAACAGCTGACCGAAAAGCTATCATGAACTATCATACGCGTGGTCAAACGAGAAAAACTATCATCGACTATCATGCAGAATTTGAACAAGCTCAAACTGAATGATAGTTAATGATGATAGTCAATGATAGTGCATGATAGTTGGTGGTCAAACGGAAGCGCGCGCTCAACTATCATCGACTATCATCGACTATCATGAGCCGTTTGACCAGGGCTTAAGATGTTACAAGTGGAGCTGGAATTCCACCAAGTTAAAACATCAGACCAGAAGGTCCTGAGCAATGGGCAACTCACTAACAGATGCTGTAGGGTTTTCTTGGCTACTGCAATATAAACACAGATCAGAATCTGTGATTTTTATCTTGTAGAGTAGCACACTATGTGGGAGAATATTATGCATGATCTTAAACTGAAAAATTCTTAATTTTGTTCGTTAGTCATTCTAAACGAGAGAATATGAATTTCGTATATTTTATCTAATTCGTTGACACCTAGTCTGCGAAGGCGATTGTTTGCTAGCGGCTCTTTAAATTTCTTTTAACGAAAAT
>JAHPZR010014012.1:47500-67500 GCA_019787425.1 Platygyra sinensis
CTTTTCTACAATTCAAGTTTCGTTTATATATGTTAAGACTAATCCATAGTTTTGGCCACTTTCTTATGGTAAACAACCGTTTCAAGATCACTTCAAAATGTTTTCGACAAGTGTTCAAGGGTCTTGAATCTTGTATTTTCAAAAAATTGAGCTTTTCATGAAAATCACCATATTTTAGGGCATCATGCCACCTTAAGAGGGATTGCCTTATTTGGAGGGCCTATACACCGAATGCAAATATGGCGGACCACTCGGTCGTCGCCCGGGACGAGTCGAATGAAAGCGAATGAAAGCGAGGCTAGTTGGGCTTCGATGTTTTGTTTTAAAATGCTTCCCGGCCAGGAAAATCTTGCTTTGTGGTCGACCTGTTGTTTAATTTCGATGTGCCTACGAGTTGCTGTGTTTCTGAATGCGACGAGAGGGGATAGAAATCTTCCACCGTTAACCTCTAAGGGAAAATAGTGGATCAATGCACAATTCGTTGAGACGGAGAAAAGGAGTTCACGATCGCCGCGGGGACTAAAGTTTGCTATTGTTTGCTACGTTTCAGGATAGATCTCAGAAAAATCGTTTAAATGACGAGCTAATGTGGTGTCTGGTGGTGTTCCAACACGGTTTTCATGGCCAATACCCTCGCCAGGGTAAAGAAAAGGTCTCCTTGAATGACATCCTCTATCTCAAAGGAAGAAGTTATTTGCGTTCGCGTCCACTCGCATGATTGCACGGAATCACACGAAGTAAATATAAATACGTACTACGGTGCAATAACCAAGCAAATGAACTTCAACTGCCCCGTTACTGAAACCAGTGAAAGCATTGAGCCAAATGACAACAACTTAGAGCTAAATGCGATCGCTTACACATTTTCTTAGATCGATTCCAACCTGAACTTAAACAGTTCCTTCGGCGAATGTGAACTCCTCAGAACTCCTTGCCTCCGTCTCTTTGGTTTACCCTCAGAGGCGAACGAGAAAACTGAAAAAAAGAACACCTTCTCTGCTGTGGAAGATTCCACTCTGTTGCGGTGGCATTCAGGAACACAAAAACGCGTAGGGAGGGCGAAACAAATCGACTACGAAGCAAGACTTTTCTCGAAAAGCATTGTCAAAACAAAACATCGAAGCCCAACTAGCCTCGCTTTCATTCGACTCGTCCCGGGCGACGACCGAGTGGTCCGCCATATTTGCATTCAGTGTATATGGAGGATTCACTATTTTACCGTGATAATCTCTTGATCGGAACCAAAGCCGATTATCATTCTTACTCACCAACACATATAAAAAATATAAATATAAAAATAAGAATAACGAATAAGAAAAAATACCTACAGACTCTTGCTACGATGTCTAAAAGCAAACCATGATACTCCACTTAAACATAGCAGAGCCAAAAGCGAGCTGCCCACTATCGTCGCTACCAGTGGCAAAGAGGATTCGCCAGTGCTCTGACCATGATAAGTCTTATTGTTGTGAAGATAACCTCCTGTAGAGTCTAAATACAGTAATAAAGAACAAAGTGAGACAACACCCTGCAAAAATAAAACAAATATTTCTCCTTAATTTGTTTACCTGTTAAAACTCAGTCTGTTTTAAACTTGTCATTACCATTACCATTACCATTACCATTCCCATTCCCATTCCCATTTCCATTCTCATTCTCATTATTATTATCATTATCGTTATCGTTATCGTTATCCGAATAAGATTACATTTAGTTAAACATCTGAGATTAAGAGTGAGCGAAAAAAGTTTAACACAACGTTTCGATGACTCCATGTCATCATTTTCAAGTGAAAAAAGAATTTAAAAAAATTACAACTTAATATAGCGTGCGAGGTGATAGAACATAAAAATATGCATGTAAAAAGTGACAAATTTAGATAAGTGACAAATTTAATGTGCGTTCAAGCATGGCCTTTTGAAGAGATTCAAAACCTAGTCATCGACGAGAATTACATTCTGGTATCCTTTGATGTCACGTCTCTGTTCACTAATGTGCCGCTTCAAGAAACGATCGCAACCATCGCTCAGAAGGCGTTTGATGACAACTGGTTTAATGTTACACACAGTCTGAACATTACAAAACCTGGCCTGGCTCAACTCCTAGAGGTTGCAACTATGAAACAACTATTCCATTTTGATGGTAAGCTTTACGAACAGATCGACAGCGTGGCAATGGGCTCCCCTTTGAGTCCACTCATGGCAAACGCTTTTCTCTGTTCTATCGAAGAAAAACTAGAACAAGACAAGAAGCTCCCTGAATTTTACAGAAGGTATGTGGATGACACGTTTGCCACGATGAAAAATGTACCAGCAGCAGAAGATTTCTTATCGACGTTTAATAGCTGTCATCCTTCCATAAATTTCACTATGGAACTAGCATCTGACAACAAATTACCATTTATCGGTATGGAAGTACTCAAGAGGGGCTGGAAACTGGAAACTGGTGTTTATCGGAAACCAGCGAACACCGGCCTACTTCTTCACCACCAAAGCCATTTCGATAAAAGGTACAAGAAATCGCTACTCAAGACCATGTTAAATCGTGCGTTCCATCTGTCGTCCACATGGCAGTCTTTCAAATCTGAATGTGATCATCTCAAGGTGATGTTTACTAACCTCAAGTACCCCGAAAGACTCATCGAGTCCACTGTCTCTGACTTTGTCACCTCAGTGAGGTCGGAAAACCCTGAAGTGCGAGCTCAGTCCACCAACGAAGATGCTGTTCACCGAGTGGTTTTGCCTTTTAAAGTTCAAAAGTCAGCTGACGCAGTAAGAAAGCAATTATCAGATCTAAGTAACAAAATCGATCACACTCTTCAACCCGTGTTCAAGAGTCGCAAAATATGTGAAGACCTAAGAGCACGGGACTGTAAATATCGAGAATTAATTTTCAAAACTGAAATTACGGAGTTCTTCATGTTTTGCCTGGAGAAACCTTTTGGTCAACTATTTTCGAAAATAAGTCTAAGACTTGCCTGGGAGTTTTTTGATTTTGAGAAATCCAACAAAAAGTAAAATTGCGGTTTTCGCGCTGCGACCGCCAGAAATTCAACCGAAAACTTGGACATATTCACGTCTCTCTCGGAGAAAGACGGCTTGGTCAATCAATATGATCTTATACATGTATGTTTGATATCACAATTACAACACAAAAATGTAAAAATATTGCCAAGAACTGCATTTTCATTTCAGGTTAGAAGTGCCCGAATATTCCTATTTTTAACACTTTGAAAAAAATCTAAAAAAAAGGACATTTTAGAAGGCAACTTTCGTACCTTGGTACCTAGAAATTGCAGGTGAAAAATACATTTTTGCAAAGCTCTATTATTGCTTTACAACATATAAAAAATTCAGCTTGGGCAATTGAAGAGCTGTATAAAAAAACATGTGTAAGAAAAGGCTTTCTACGCGTAATTTACACTACAATTGCGAGCGTCACGCAATCACAATTTTTACCCGCGTTTAAACGAAATTCAACGCTCAAAAAATTACTTTGGTACATGGTTTCACCCAACAAGAGTACATTCCGGGGAAGATCACTCACTTTAATTACACATCGGCCGAAAAAAAATGGGGTAAATAAAACGGCGAATTCTGAGAATATTTTCAAAACATGTCACTTGAGTAGTATGGGCGACCCTTTGACCTTTCATGTCATTCGGAAAGCAACACCCGGCAGCTCTTAATTTGACTTTCATGCGTCGGAATAGACGTTCTTTTTGTTTCGATTGCTTTGCTATGAACATATCCTCAAGTAGAAGAAGTTAGGCTTTTGAGTTTAGAGGCATCTGCTCGCGGTACAAAAAGAACAACTGGAGTATTTTTGAAATATGACCCACTTCGCATTTAGACGGTTACGATAAGGCCCGGTTTAAACGTCGCATTTTACATGCGCCGAATCGAATTGCCAAATTAAATGCATGTAAAATGCGACGTCTAAATTAATTAAATGCGACATATTTCAATTCGATGCGAGTCAGTCGAATATTCGACTGATCTAGTTGAATATTTGACTGAAGTTCGACAGTTGACTTAAACGCCTCATTTTACATGAGCCGAATCGAATTGAAATTATGTTAAATAATTTATGTTTGCTCGAATGGGAATTTAAAACACGTCGCTTGCGCTTAGCAATTTTATTTGGCAAAGCAATGCGACGTTTTAATCAAATCAGCCGAACGTATTCATTCGAGTCGACTAAAATTAGTATTTGATTCGGCGCTTGTAAAATGCGACGTTTAAACCAGGCCTAAGGCCGAAGTTGATCGCCGAATTACACATTTAAATTCACTTTTTGAAAACAATAGTATTAATGAGGAGGCAACAATTAGATAATCTAATTAATGCTCAGGAATTCTTACCATAGAGTGTTTCCTGACAGGAATGGCAGTTTTAGCAAACCACAGAGCGAGAGCACCTCGCTATGTCGCACGTGACAGTAACGTAACGTCGCGGGTACGAAATTGGAGGTTGAAAGGAGCGGGGCGGGAGAAGGGTGAGGAAGGACAGCAGTGAACTGATAGTTTCTCGTACTGTAATTGCACATTTTGACTGGCGAGTGCACGGGTGCTCTACAATATGCCAAACTGACCGGTCACAGATCGGTGGGAATACCCGACGAAAATGGAACGACATTGTACCCTCGACTCTCGACCCTCCACAATTAGATACATTCTCCCTAATTAGGGCAAAGAATCGGTTTACGCGACGAATTTCGGGATACTCCGACCGAAATAAAACAAGTGGACCACCTCCGGAGGTGACCCCTAATATTCCAGTCATAAAAAAACCGAAACGGACCTTTCGACCGAAACTGATTTCTGGAATCTTTGCAAAATGGAACTTAGCGCCCCCATTTTTAGGATGTGTATTAAACAAGCAGCTTTAAAAGGCCGTCGATAAAACCCGGAACATGGAACATCCCGGAACATTCCGGAACATCCCGGAACATCCCGGAACATCCCGGAACATCGAATAATTATGATAATTATGAGAAAAATATGTAAAATTAAATTTTGGGCCTGCTCGCGTGACCATTTGGAGCGCTCAGATTGGTCACGTGACATTATGTTTCTTTTCGCGGGCAGAAAAACTTTGCTTCGAAATGAATGCGTACGGAGGAACTTTCCACCGTGGGAAATCAATTGAAAAGTATATGGGGTCACTGAATATTGATGATATTTTAAGTGGAGGCGGGAATGTTTCAGCAGAGTACTACCCAGGAAGTTTTAAAGCGATAGGATTAAAGTACAAAGTAAGCGGTGTTACCAGTTTCAAACTTATGGAAGACCTTTTGTCAAACGGGAGAAAATCTCCCTCTCCATACTGCAGCTAGGGGTCAACCGAAAAGCCTGGAAAAACCAGAACTAGATTTGGTCCAGCTGCTGATAAAATGTAGACCTTCGAGAACTTACAAGGGCATTATTAAAGAAAATATCGAGGCGCCGTCCATGGTAACAGCTTCTATTTCTGCACAATAGGCCGTGCTGTCCGAGACTGCTTACCAGGAGGGAAAATGACTTGGAAAAAGATGATGAAGCCAGCAGGCGATAATCAAGTTGGATACTTGATAGAGTGTAACGACTTGTCAAAAGTCAGCTTTTTATTTGATATAAAAAATTTAAACGTACGTGATCTTACAATGTAAACACACAAATGTGTTTGTTCATTTCTTCAACACTGTATAGTTAACCAGTATTGAATACAGGTTCAATTTATACACAGAATTTGATGTTGAGTATCAGGTGCATTTAACTTAGTTTTATTCATTTGTTGTTGTTTTGGTAAGCGCTGACTGTACAGGCCCGTACCTAGGATTTTTTGTCTGCGGGGACAAACTCCACAAACCTTCACAGGGATCTCCCGTATACAGACAGAGTTTCTAGTCGGACGTTTTGTTTTCACCTCTATTAGTTTTCCTGGCGGGGCAACCCTGCCCCCCTGCCCCGCTCCCCCCCCCCCCCCCCCGCTATGTACGGCCCTGCTGTACTGCTGTAAATAGCTCATTAACTATTAAAATCAATAAAATAGCGTGTTTTTTTTAATTTGATAGACCTCAAACATAGATCAGCTATTTTCTTGCAGAACACAAACCACCTATATTTAATTGGTAAACAACAAGTATTTCAGTAAGTACAGTAATGTTGAAAATAATGACAAAAATATTGAAAGTTGTTCGGTCAAATTGCAGTTCCCATGGTTCTAAAATTAGCAGCTCGCTGTTGAACTTCGGGGCTGGTTAGAAACGCTCAAATTCAACACTGTAAAATTTGCTATTCTAGACTTAGGTAAACACAAACGTATAACTAAAATACATAATTAATGAAAACGGTTGAACATCTCTCTTCTTAAGAATCTCCAAATAGGCGTGCTGCTGAAGTACAGCATTATTCATTCACGAACTTAATTCGCGCGTCTATGGCCGGCCCGCAAATAACACTTCGTACAGGCTGTTGCTAATTGTAGAATCTATGGGTCTCTGTGACAATGACTGCTCAAGTGAAGCTATTTCATGAGTTTTCCTTTCAATTTCATCTTCCTGTTTAAGAATCTGTTCTTCTTCAGACCGAATTAGATTCTTCATGAGAAATCGTATGTAGAATAAGTGACAGTCACGTGACTGAAAGGGATGGATTACTTTTAAGTCGCGAGCCTTCACTTATTGCAGTCATTTTATTTTTTCGTTCTAGTTTTGTTATGGTTTTGTTTGTTTTGTTTGTTTTTTTTATTTTCCAAGGTGATACCAGTTTATTTTTGTTTAATTTAATTTTGATTTCTATACATAATTTTTCAGATAATTAAGATAATTATTCCATGTTCCGGGATGTTCCGGAATGTTCCGGGATGTTCCGGGATGTTCCGAAATGTTCCATGTTCCAGGTTTTATCGACGGCTGCTTTAAAACGGTTTGTATAACTCAAGACCTGTTATATCCTGGACTAGATCAAAGAAGTAGATTGTCATGTTTCGCTGCGTTAGTTGAACTCGATGATTTAATTAAAATCACTCGGATAATGATCCAGATGATAATAATTTATAGGCGAGTGTACGCACGAGCTTTACACAAGATGTAGGCACAAAATCGATTGGCCCATTTAGGGTGACATCGTCCGATTTTGAGCAGCTGGAAGGCCAAGAACAAGTCAAGGGAAATAAATGTGAAAATTCCGTTTCTGGTTATGTGATGCGATGGAAAAGATCAATTTAACCCCCCCCCCCCCCCTCCCCGGTTCCAGCTTTCAGAGAAGAACTCCCTGTAAAACACTGGGAGGCTCTACCCGAAAAAAGGTGTAGCAAGTTTCCTGAAAAAAAGGATGCCGTCTGCCGACTTTAGGGAAGTTAAAGGACAGCACCTTTCATGGATGTTATATGAAAGAGTTATCCTGTCAGTCAAAAGAACACACAGCGAATCAAAGGGTAAGCGTTTAGAACTCGGTTGGGAGACTGAGAGCCTCCCCCTATGAAACTTCCCTCTCATTCTTCCTGTCCTCTCCTCATCCTGAGCAGGTGAAGAGTGACTGGCAGTGCATTAGAAAAACACCAAAAAAGAAAACATGGTTCAATGAAGCTGAAAAGAAGTTAATGGAGGAAAATTTTAACCTCATGTTCGATTTGTTCTAGAAATTACTAGCTAAGGCAAAGTTCATTTAATATGACAAGGGGGGGGGGGGGGATGAACATTTTGAAACTCGAAGCTTGAAATTTAAGCAGCCCCCTCGCTAGCGGTTCAATTGTTTAGGAGCCCCCCGCCTCCCTTTGGTAGTAAAAATTTCAGAGCCCCTCTGCTAGCCCAACAATTTTTTGAGAGCCCCCCTTCGGGTGTGTAAAAATTTTCGAAGCCCCCCCTCAATATCTTCATCCCCCCCCCCCCTTCCTTGTCATATTAAATGAACTTTCCCTAAATGATCAGGTGTTCAGTTCGGCCAACGCGAGTACAAACGTCGCGCTTCTGCAGTAATAATATACTTCCTTGATCCAATCAATTATATACAAAATCTTTACATGCACAGACAGTTTCAAAGTTCTTGTAAAAGACACATCGCGAAAATGTACTCGCCAGCCTGTTCAAGGCTCCCAATCCCCAGGTATTTCCGGGCTAACGCTACGTTGCGTTACTGTCACGTGCGACATGGCTCAGTGCTTTTGCTATGTGTTTTGCAAAAACTGCCGTGGTTTCTTGTCAGGAAAAACTCACCAAGGTAAGGAAAAATTCCTAAGCGTTGAGTACATCATTTGGTTCTTGTTTCCTTGTTAATACTGCCGTTTTCTAAAACCGAATTTTAATGTGTAGTTCGGTGATCAACTGCAGCTTATCGTAACCTTCTATAAAATGCTAACAGGTAAAATTTCAAAAATAATCCAGCTGTTCTTATTTAATATATTGCCGGTGGATGCCTCCAAATCCAAAAGCCCAACTTCTTCTTCATTATGTTACCATAGGAAACGAAAGCAAAAACACGTGTATTCCGACGAATAAAAGTCAAGTTAAGCCCTGCCGTGTTTCGATTTTCGAATGTCACGGAAGGTCAAAGGGTCGCCCAGTACTCGTTACCTGTTTTGAGAATATTTTCAGAATTCGCCGTTTTTTTTTCGGCCGATGTGTAGTTGAAATGTTTTATCTTTCCTGGTGTGTAGTCTCGTATGGTGAAACCGTGTACCAAAGTGATTTTTTGAGCCTTGAATTTCGTCTAAACACGGATTAAAATTGTGCTTGCGTGACGCTCGCAATTGTAGTGTAAATTACACGTAGAAAGCCTTTTCTTTCAAATGTTTTTCTATACAGCTTTTCAATTGCCCAAGCTGAATTTTTTATATGTTGTAAAGCAATAAAAGGGCTTTGCAAAAATGTATTTTTCACTTGCAATTTCTATGTACCAAGGTACGAAAGTTGCCTTCAAAAATGCCTTATATTTAGGTTTCTTTCAAAGTGTAAAAACTAGGAATCTTCGGGCGCTTCTAACCCGGAGTGAAAATGCAGTTCTTGGCAATATTTTTACATTTTTGTGTTGTAATTATGATATCAAACATTCATGTAAAAGATCATATTGATTGACCAAGCCGTCTTTCTCTGAGAGTGATGTGAATATGTCCAAGTTTTCGGCTGAATTTCTGGCGGTCGCAGCACGAAAACCGCAATTTTACTTTTTGTTGGATTTCTCAAAATCAAAAACTCTCAGGCAAGTTTTAGTCTTATATTTTTAGAAAATAGTTGACCAAAGGGTTTCTCCTGGCAAAATATGAAGAAATCCGTAATTTCAGTTTTGAAAATTAATTCTCGATATTTACAGTCCCCTGGTCTTAAGATGTGCGAGCCAAAACCAGCCATAATTAGCCAGCTTGCGTTGTGAACAATCATAAATGTGATCTGTGTGATGCAGAGTATGTCGGCTACACCAGCCGACATTTACACCAACGCATTAACGAACACCGGTTTTCGGCAATCGGCGAGCACTTAAAGAACGATCACGGTCTGGGAACCATCGGAGACCTTAGCAAAAGATGCTAGTGCAACGGAAAACTGGACTTTCTGATTTATTCATAAAGAAGAAAAGGCCATGCTTGAACACACAATCAGACTTCATACGCGCAAAACTATTTATTTAAAATTGGCACTTATCTAAATTTGTCACTTTAAATTTTACATGCATATTTTTATGTTCTATCTCCTCGCACGCTATATTAAGTTGTAAATTTTTATTTTCTTTTCTCACTTGAAAATGATGACATGGAGTCATCGAAACGTTGTGTTACACTTTCTTCGCTCATTTTTATTCTCAGATGTTATCGTTATCGTTATCGTCATCAATTTCGTTAACGTTATTAATTTCGTTATCGTTATCGTTATCATTATTCTTCTTATTATTACTATTATTCCTACTGTTATTATTTTAAAATCGCATATATATTATTTTGAATTACAATGTGATAAATATTTAACAAATTAAGAAGCCTCGACTGCGCTGTGTTTCTGTTGTAAAGCATTTAGGAAGCGAAAGAGCACTCGACAAGTGCAGGGAAAAACGCGAGGACTGTTTATTTGTTTTATCATAAAGAATCCCGGCATGGATTTCCCCACCCATACGGCTGAAGTTTCAAGCCAAACTTTATATTCTAAAGGAAAAAAAATCACAATCCTTGTTAAAATAATTCAAAATAATTTGGTTGGCTAACGAGACGACCAGTCGGGAAATCACAACTGGCCCTCGACGTTAGTCCGAAGGATAAGCGCTATCCACTGGATAAATCGGTATCCAGCGGAATCGATGTTGCCTTAACAAAACAAGCCACGCTAACCACTGCGATACGGTGATTTGTCCAGGTGGATAGCGTTATCTACCTCTTCAAAACAAAACTGGGCCACGACTTGAGGCTAGCGTTTAGTTTCGAGTAGGCTTTCGAGAAAAAAAACAATGCTTTTCAAAGATGGTTTCTTTAATGCAGTGGTCAGGATCTTAAGGGCGACAGGTAAAGGTTCCTAGTCACGAGGGAATGCCCGGTCCCATTGTAAGCCCATATGAAGACGTAAACTTTTACAATGGGATTGAATTGCGAGACTAAGAGCTCAACGCTTGCGCATAAAAAATGCTAAATGCTGAATTGTACTAAAAAAGGAAGCTGCAATTTTCACCCCTTGCAGCTGGCTTGCCAGCAAACATTAGCCCAAAACCAACGTCATAAGTTGGAATAGACTAGTAGACTGCTTTCGCTGGTTCGTCTCCTAACCGCAGGAAAGGAAAATGGTTATTTGGGATTATTAGAGCAAGCTTTCCAACTGCTCACTTCGTCGGGCGGCGATGAGACCACATTCTATTTGTTGAGGTTCGGCATCGCTCGAGGTGACTGGAGGATCGCTTACTAAGCAAGCGGAGCGTTACTGGCAGGGCATGTAATAAGTGGGACATGTTTTAGCATTGTTACAGAAATTACGCATTCTCATCGTAAACAGAGATAGCCTTAGTTGGTGTTTTCTGTCGATATTTAATTTCTGAAGTACTAACTTGTTGCCTTCGTAATATTATGTCTGTTCATCGCAAGCATTCAGTTCCGTTCCATTTTGGCGCGGGATTAGAAGCATGTGCGGAAAACGTGTCCTGTTTCCGCCAATCCGCCCACGGTCAGACTGACGTGGTTGCCACGGAGTACCCCGGCTCCAACAGCCATTCCACTAATGATTAGAAAGAAGCATTCCATGACATAAGAGTTATGTTAAGTGTAAAAAACTGTTGACGTAAAGAAGTTTTTGTGATTTACCTTTACCAATTGTGCACATTGCATGTCTCCTCTGGAGATATTTCTCCCAAGGCCAATTCCTCTCCGTTCCCACTTGTGGTTGCTGACTAGAGTCATGTGCGAGGCACGTGCCCTGTTTCCCCCCCGTCGCATTGTCACGGCTGTCATTGCGCTATTCCATTGTGGGCGACCAATGGCTCCAAAACTTCAATCACTGAGTCTTTAGAAACAACAATCCAAGACAGAAGAGCCTTAGAAAGTGCCATTTAAACTGTGACGTTTTTCTTTTATAGAGAAAACTGGTCGCCATATACAAGGTTTAAAGATAGCATTTTTGTAAAACAAAAAATCATGGCTTTGATAAATTAAAGAGGTTTTTGGTCAAGTTTTAATCCGCCTTCAATTCAGACAAAATTTTATGTATTATTGAATTTCCAGATCGTATGAAAACTGTAGCTAACACTGATTCCGGGAAAAAAAACAAGGCCAAATAACAAACCCTGAATTTAGTTTTGAACACAAGTAAGTTCTCGGGGGACCACATTAGGTAAAGTAAATGAAAAAACGTTAATCCTAACACAGTCGACAAGAAAACTTAATATCTGGGCTAAACTAGCTTCAACAATGAACTTGGAACGTCGTGAAAAATCTTTATCACATTTGATCTTGGAATAAGGAGCAACAAGTTCTGTCACACTTTGAATTAGTATATTGTTTTGAAACTTTCATGTTCAAAGGCATGTAACACTCTCAGGACTCATCAGAACTAGCCTAAATTCGCTTGTCGTGATTTGATGTCACTGGTAATTTACCTTCAACGAAGCGGGTAAACAAATATTTGGTCCCCCGATGTTTGCTCCAACGCTCCACTAAAAATTCGTTAATATAAACAGTTGTTCGGATGGCCCATGCATGTTGGTAAGTCATGTCACCGTTTCTCACCACTCCAGCATTGGTAACGATATTCCGGAGCCAAAATACCTGAAGCCTTTATTTATACACTTCAGTAGCACACGTTTCAATTATGGCTGCTAGTGAATTCAGCCAATCGTCTCCCTCAGTTGATCAGGCTAGGGTAATGCTTAATCCAGGTTTGGGTAGAGCGCGTGGATCCTTTTCTATCTCTAAAACACACCGACTGGTTCCATACGGATGCAGCACCATTTGTATCTGTTGTAGAGAAGACCGGTGCCCAAGTGTGTTCAAACAGACAGCTTTTCAAACTAACCTCTGGTTTGGCCTAAACACATACAACTTCACTAGCTTACATACATCGGACTTACAAGACATGACATAACCTGGCACTACGTGTGCAATTACTTACTGTATGTGTGTTATTGTTTAGGCCTTGCAAATTGAAACTGTGACTCCTTGTACAGTTACTTTATGAAGCTGGACCACTTCCTTAAAAAAATCATTGGTTTTGTTTGCTTATAGAAGCTTCTGTTCCGTTCAATTTTCAATGTGTTGGCCATATAACATGATTTTAGAAAATCGCGAACTGAAATTTAACGCTATTTAATGATTTGCAATAAGAGGAAGTATTTACACTATGAGAATTAGTATGGTTTATGGGTCTTTGAAACAGGAAGACCAAGGGGGTCTAAACTTTTTAACCGGAAGGTTAAATTTCCTCACGCGGTGAGTTTGTTAACTGCGCGGTGAAAATTGCGTTGTTCGAGGCGCCGGTTTAGAGGACAGGTGAGCTAAACCTCGAATTACGAGGCGCGTTTAACCCCGCGGTTAGGCATCCCCATAATAAACGTTGCTGTACAATGATCTCACGGCAAAGCTTCGAAAACCAATATTTTGCGCTTTTGCCATGTTGGAACGGAAAAAGTCGAAGAAAACCTTTCCGCTAAATACAAGCCAGTCTTCACCGAAAAAAAATCGCCGATGCGTGTAAACGCTGTTGGTGTACATGTGGTACTGCGGACACCGGCCGAAGTTCGGCGAGCAGGGGCGAAAGTTTTGCATTCGCAGGCAAAGAAGGAGTTCAGTGAACTGGCTAAAGGGAACGGAAGAAAAACTGGTGGCGGGGGCCAGCTCCGAAGATGCGTTTTAAAGAAACACCTTCTTTCATCAGCCTCGAGGGTTTCGGGTCCACAGGTAAGGATTAATATCTGAAAGTAAGTACTTGTTACTTTAAGAATGAATTAATTTAAGTATTATTTACAAACAGCAAGATAAACGTTAAACAACAAACAGCTACAGTAGTATCGGCTGGTGTTAGTATAGGTAATCATACGGTTTCGAGTTCAATTTAGAATTAATTTGCACGCGTGAGTTTTTTCAAAAAGCTGAAATTGCACGAGCCGCTTCGGCGAGTGCAATTTCGCTTTTGAAAAACTCACAAGTGCAAATTAATTCCAAATTGAACGAGAAAAACCGTATGATTACTTATTAATAATATAAACATGACAAAATTTGCGTGGAGGATGTTTTAAACTTTACGAACTCTGAACTCACCTCTCAGTTTTGTCCGCGCGCTTAATCTCAGGTGATTTAATTAGTCAATCATGGCCAGAAAGTGCTCGCGCGTGCATTTGAACTTCGCTGTCGTAATTTTCCAGATTTTCATCTTTGTTGTATTTTCTTGCCGGGTTTGGAAATTAAGGTCAGCCTTACTGCTGTTTTTTGAGATTTGAGTCTAGTTTCTTCACCGTTTTTAGGCATTATGATTCGCCGTTTGTTGTATGTTCCGGATTACGTGGTAAGTACGTGGTAAGTACGTGGTAAGTTCTATTACGTGGTAATATTTGGGGATGACATTTTATTTTTAGGCCCTGAAGCAAAAACCTGCCCACTGAGGCAGCTGAGCAAGTACCAACTACAATGGAGGTTAACAACAGTTTGTTTGAACAACTACAGGAAGCAGTACAGGAAGAACCGAAACCTCAAGACGTCAAAGTGGTTAATGTTCAAAAATCACAAAATCAAAGTAAAAAAAAAATAGGAGAAAGATTACCCAAGAAGAGATTCTAGAGGAGCAATACAAAGCTCCAATTGTCAAGCAAGAAAATTTAAAGTTAAAAAAAAGAAAACTTAAATTAGAAGTCTCCCTTTTGGAACAAAAAGTATGTTCAGTCCCTGGTTACCAAGTTTCCATAAATTTAAGTCCATAAACCCTTACAAGTGTACCTTTCCCCAAAATATCTTTTTCTCAAAACAAATCTTTCACCTTTTCAAACAAATTGCACTTTGTTGTGCCTTTCTTAACCATGCCTTGACTTTTTATGGGCTGAAACAGTTTTGAATTGAAGCTAGTGAAATAATCAAGAAATATTAAAGTGTATATGACACAAAAAATGTTTTCTGCTTTTTTGAAAGGCTTTTCAAAATCCAGAAGAATAGCGTTTTTCTTTTTGAAACATCTTTTTCGTTTTAGAGATATTGATGTTTTTCTATTATGCAAATTAGATCAGTGATGATGTCGTAAAAACTGCAACTGAAAAGTTGTAAAAACTGTATAAACGATATCTCTAGAAATATTAAAGAATTGTTCTTGAAACTTTGCACCATAAATGTCCAGGACAAAAGAAACAAAATGACACCCTTAATGCTGTTGCCATGACAACAGTTTTGCCACTGGTGCTGTCTTAATAAAAACTGAAATTCCCAGTTTTTGTCTTAACCAAGAACCATCCACCTCACACAATTCTATTCTTTGTTTTCATGTGACGTCATCATTTTCCAAAATTACAAATTAGCAATCCTACTGACGTTTTGGCGTCATCAGATATAAGACCTTGTGAAAACTTGGTGTTTTACGACGTTTAAGGTCGACAGGTTTGCTCATTTTCTTAGAGAGGACTTTTGAATTTCCAAGTTGAAGCGTTGCGTGACATTAAACGGCGGCCCGAGAAAGATCTCGCGTAGGTCAAAAGAGCAGTTATCGCCTACCTTTTTGGTAACCCAACACTTCTTGCACTAGAAGAAGTATTACTTTCAATATCTCAGAACTCTAGAGTAATGATTTTTCGTTTCAGTGGCAAAACTCAATGACAGATGTTTCTGTTGGTTTCCGGCCGCCATGTTGGTGCCCCTCAGAAGGGCACCAACATGGCGTCTCCATACAAAGCTCTCTAATTTAGGTGAAACTGTTCACTGGATAACGCGGCAATGGAAAACCGCACAGACCTAAATCTTGGCGATGTTTTTTTGTCTATCAATTATCTATCATATACCTGATTCTTGACTTAATTTATTGAATGGTTATTATTTTTGTTTTCGATGCAAACCACCAATTGATGGGAGTTACGACAACATGGGAACTATGTCTGTTCCAAGTAGGACCCTTTGTCTCACTTTGGAGGTTGTAAATTGGGGATATTTGGTTTTTGGACAGAAAGAGACTGAAGCCAAAAGAGTTACTATGGCAACAACACTAAGGGTGTAATTTGTTTCTTTTGTGATGGACATTTAATGGTGCCAAGTTTTCAAGAACACTGCTTTAATATTTCCAAAGGGTCCTACTTGGAACAGACAGTTTTCATGTTGTCGTAACTCCCATCAATAGATTGTGTAAGGTTGGATGGTTCTTGGTTAAGACAAAAACTGGGAATTTCAGTTTTTATTAAGACAGCACCAGTGGTAAAATGTTGTCGTGGCAACAGCATTAAGGGTATCATTTTGTTTTTTTTTTTGTCCTGAACATTTATGGTGCAAAGTTTCAAGAACAATGCTTTAATATTTCCAGAGATATCGTTTATTCAGTTTTTTACAACTTTTCAGTTGCAGTATTATGACATCATCACTGATCTAATTTACATGATGGAAAAACGTCCATATCTCTAAAACGAAAGAAGATATTTAAAGAAAAAAGCGCTATTCTTCTGTATTTTGAAAGGCTTTTCAAATAAGCAGAAAATATTTTTTGTGTCACCTACACTTAATATACTGAAAAGGTAAATATGTCATGTAAATAAAGAATCCACAATTTATCTGTCATTAAAGAAAACACTAAGCAGACTGAAAATCCAATTGAACCATTGGAAAGTGTTTGACATCCTTCCTACAGTTGTTCTTCAGGAAAGTTGTTGCTTGTCTGGTGCAAACGTTTCTTTCCAACCAATCAATTTACCGTATCTCAACTCTGGAAATGAGATTATGGGAAAGACAAACAGAAGTGTGAAGTTTTCTTTATTTAATTAACTTTGAAGCCCCAATAAAGAGTGTTTTAATGGCTGCTTGGACTTTAAGCAACTATCAGCAAACAGTTTTTTACCTCTGTGTAAGAAAACTAACTCTATCCTCCTAAATAGCAATTCACAGCATGCAACTTTCTTGTGTCCCTTGCATCAAGCAAAATCTATAAACTTTCAAGCCACAACATGTTGCAGCATTTTACAACATGTTTCAAAATGTTATGGAATATTATGTGTTGCACATTTTTGTGACAAGGCTGTGTAACTATGATAAAAACTACACAATAAGTTGTGGTGTAAGAAAAAATTAGCATTTAAATCAGTCCCTCGCATAATCATAATCAATGATTTTTTAGGTAGCTGTCAATGTTAGTATTTTTTGGTATCAATATCTTTGCCTACAGTCCTTGTTTGTTATGCAAAGCAGCCTTGCAGGAACTGTTCCATAAGGAGAAGAAGAGCAAGACCCAGTATTGTCCATTAAGCACTGCATGCTGCCATCCCTTGACAACCATTTTTGTGATGTTGAAAATTCTGAGGATTCTTTTTGTCGCCAGAAAAGAACTCAGCAACAATAGAGGCCTCACACCTGTGAAGATCAAAACAACACAGGAGTGCAAAGCCTAATGCCCAATACCGGCCTTTCACTAAGCAAGGACAAAAAAAATTATCCAAATAAAAACTCAAAACTACAGTTGAGCAACATAAAATGACTGCTTGTTTTAGAAGTGTCAGAACTTAAGTAAGAACTCCAAGGAAGGTAAACAAATTGTTTTCCTCAATCAGTCATTAAACTGTATGTTTATTTTCTTTCCTTTCGAATAAAATAAAGCTCTTTTTATGCTAGCTTCCGCTGCTTCCCAGGAAATGAAAAGCAAGGAGTTTGGGCAAATTTTTATGACTGAATCAAGGCAGACTGTTTTTGTTTATATTGTACACAAGATCGATGCTTTAGTTTGAATTGCATTCATCATAAGAAGCTGCACTACAAATTAACTTTGTTTTACATTGGCAAGAAAGAGATACACAAGAGCCTTTTTTAAAAGTTGGAATAGCTGAGCATCTTAAATACTTATTGAGTGACTGAGACAGAGTATTTTGCAATCCCTTGATATTCTTGTGATTTCTTCCTGCACACAACTTCAACAAGTTAAAATACATGCAGAATAAAAATGCTTGAAGCATTTTGACCCTCACAGTAGAACCTCTAGTTAGACAAAATGTAAACAAATATCATATGCCTCAGACGGACAAATGGTCCTGGATTAAAATGCTGTTCTTGTTTTAACTTAATTTCAAATGTTCACTTGCCAATTCATCGGGCCTCAGTTTAAAATTAAACTTGTCTGATTTTTTTAAACAGCAACTTCTTGTTTGAACTGTCTGCCATTACTATGTTATGTTCCAGCCGAGGTGCATTGAGACGGCCAGATCAAATTACAGTGACGTCAAAGACTCACAAGCGTAATATTGCATGTGTGAACGAAACTAATCAAATATGCAGCACCACCAGATTTGGCGCTTATGGAAGTTATTTGTCACTCTGTATAATTAGCCTGTTTACGGTTACCTGTCAGTAATGGAGATGTTAATGCGATATTTAGTTAAAAAGTCTACTGTCTACTATCTGCAACTATCTGCAGATGTCATACACTGGAGAAGATGATGCCAAAGACTTATGAGTTTAATGTTTTTAATTTATGTGCAAACGCAGCTAATTCTGTATAATTAAATTAGCTGCGTTTGCACAAAAATTAAAAACATTAAACTCAGAAGTCTTTAGCATCATTTTCTCCAGTGTATGACATTTGCAGATAGTTGCAGATAGTAGAGAGTAGACTTTTTAACTAAATATCGCATTAACATCTCCATTACTGACAGGTAACCGTAAACAGGCTAACCTGACGAATATAAAGGATGGGGGTGAATAGGGCTATGCAAATCCGCCGATCCGTGCCTTTTTTTCGCCATTCCGCAAATCCGCCGAAATTTTTGTTCAAATCCGAAACCACAACCACATCCGAAAAACAGAAGTGTTAAGGTTCAAAGGTAAACTTGAACATGTGAATGCCACTGTTAATTTCGCCCAAATGTAAACAACAGTCTCAAACCTGAGTTTAAATAAACTTCTTTCAAAAAAAGAAATAATTTGGAGAACTCATTAACATACCGACTAAGGCTGAGGAAAGATCTCTAACCCAAATTTCGTTTAGGACTCAAAGTCCGAACATAACACAAGCACAATTCAGAACATCTGCGTCAAAAATTACAGCTGATCCAAGATCCACTGTGTGATCCGAAAACCTATTCACTCCCCTCATAAAGGCTAACCAGTGTGCTATAATTTACAATGTAGGCCTAAATGTAGTCTGCAGTTTGCAAATGTCATACACCGAGTTTTCTCCCTCAGTCTGGCTTTCTGTGTAACTTGACTGCAACATGATATCTACAGCTTGATTTTTTGAAACTGAGGCCCACTAAATGGCTTGATCCATTTTTGCCATATACAAAATCGGAATCAATCAAGTTAGAACAAGAACCGCAGAACATTCTTTATCGCAGGGGCACTTTTAAGAGTTGCACCAATAATTGTAAACTTAAGAACTAAGTTCAGCACAGTATATGAAAATCAGCTCAACCAAAAAATGTTTGACAGATGTGATCCCTTAATGACAGACCTTGTTGAGGTCCATGGTAGGGATCCACATCTGCCAGCTCATCTACCTCCTCATCCTCCATCGGCTCATGTAGCTGTAAAGCAATATTATGCAACACTGCACAAGCGCCTACAATCATACAAACTTTTTCGGGTGCCATTCTTATTTCTGAATGCAGCACATGAAAACGCCTTTTCCATCGGCCAAACGTTTGCTCGATCACCACTCTTGTTTTGGCGTGAGCGTCATTGTAGGCTTCTTGCGCTGCACTTCGTGTTGTTCACGGTACGGCGTCATCAAGAATGGGCTGCAAGCGTACCCACTGTCACCAAGAAGGACGCCATCGTCGAGAGAACGATGGTTATTTTGCAAATAAGTTTTTCTTGTGCGGAACGGTGTGACTATAGTGAGTACTTCCCGGCCGGCGGGCAACGACATTGGTGAACATTCCTTCAAATTAAACAAGATTTTTGTCGAGGTTAGAGCTCGCTGTAAACATACATGTTTTTGGTTGATGTTCGAATTTTCTTGTAAAACTGTTGCGCGTTTTGCGTTAGCAGAAAGTCTACTCACCTTTATGGTTGCAGACACCATGCACATTGATGGAATGAAAACCTTTCCTGTTGACATAGTTGTTCTCGTGTTGTGAGGGCGCTTGTAATCTGACGTGGGTTCCGTCAACGCGTCCGATTACACAAGGAAATGCTCCGCGAGAGTAAAATTGGTTTTTGATTGTGGCACATTCGTCATTTGTCGAAGGCCACTCCGTTTTTGTGATTGTAATTTGTCACTGAGGTCCCTGTGGGGATCTGAATTGGTAATAAATAGCCCTTTTCACGGTTAGCTTTTCTTATTTGCATTACAATGTAATTCAACGTGGATGCGAGGCAATTTCGGGATAAAACTGCAAAATAGCCCGAAATTGCCTCGCATAGATGCTAGATTTCATTGTAATGCAAATGAGA
>JAHPZR010014014.1:5000-10921 GCA_019787425.1 Platygyra sinensis
TACAGCGAAACCAGAATTGAACTGCGAAATCTACAAATCTTGAAGAAAATGCTGGAAAAATCAAGTCAGTTTTTGTCACCAGAGCAGCCCTGTGAACCGAAAAGCTTGGACGTTGCCTTGAAAATTACAGGAGCTGAAAAAATACCCTTGGAAAACTAGTGGTCGTGGTCAACCTAGAGGCATTTGATTCGAGTTTTGAATGAAAGGAGTGTAAATGATGGTGGAGATTTCTGTCTTCATTGGTTGGTGATTCTCAAATCGGCTTGATATAATGTCGGAGACACATTTTAGCTGCGATACTGTTAACCGTGAGCTGTGGTTAGCGATACTTTGCTCGCTGCTTTGCATGAAACGGACAGGACCATTCGCATCGGAAAGCAAGGTTATGTAAACTTATTTATTTTACCGATTTTAAGAAGTGATGTTTTGATGTTCATTCCTGACATCAATCAGTGTGTCAACATTTGTTTTGACATTGGTAAGAGTTGAATTTTTTAAATAAATTAATCTCGGAAACATTTTGTTTACTGGGTTTGTTAATTTGAGATAAAGCAATGGTTTTCGGCTTCAGACCAAGTTTGTGCGTCGTTTAGTCTCGCTCGACTGCCAACTGAGACTGCTCGAAAATTATTTCTGTATCATTTTCTAAAAGAAACAGCTTTATCTTTCGTTTTCTGGCTTCCCGAACTTGTTGAATGCTTCGGCAACATTTTTTTTGTATCTTATCTGTTGTAGTTCCACAGTGGTTTCCTTTGTTTCAACCTCCTCTAAATAAAACATAATAGCCAAACTCTTGCATGTAAACAAAACAAAGATGTGGCTGACTAGGGGCTTTTAAATTGATACCCTCGATCAACACCTGATCAACAACTTCATTGTCAATCAATCAACAGCCAACTAATCTTTGATCAATGCATACAGGTCAGTTGACACTTGTCCAACTATCAACCTACTGTTGATGAAGTGTCAGTCAACTGCTGATTGGGATGGTGGTCGAGTATCGATCAAGATGTTGAGCGAGGGTACTAATCCAGACATTGAAACGGCATTGTCAGAAGTATTCAGCTGTGGCAATCTCAGCCAGTTTGGCAAAATCAACTGCGTCTACCAATGATAAAGCCACCTAATGTTGTCACAAATGCTGTTGGAAAATAAATGATTGTGTGAATAAAAGCAAAGTAACAAAATAGATTGGTCTTGCAACCAAAGAGAAACATGTGAAGATTCATGTTGGTTTAGTGAAAAGGGAATGCGAGAAGCAATAATATTTATTGCCTTCAAGGTCACTTGCTTTTCAGCATTCTGATGGACTGGTCAACTAAACAGGCCTCACTTCATTTTGAGAAGCTCAAAGATTTAATATTTCTTTCTTTGCAATTACTGGCAAAAGAGAAAAATAACAAGAAGGAAAGCAGCTTTCAAGATTAAATGAAAATCACTATCATTTTAATTAGCAGTTCAAATTTCACACGAGTTGTTTCAAATTTCTTAAAGTATAAAATCTAAATTAGCCAGTTGCTACCTTTAGCTACATGCCTGAGTTTCATGTTCAATGCTTAACTTCTGGCAAAGATCTTGTCTGAATTAAAAACAATCAACATTTGACCAATAAACATCCCAGCGGGAATTGTTTAACTCATTTTCTTAGGAATAAAGATTTTTTATAAAAATAGAATCATCATCATCGCAACGTGGCGTTAAGACACCAATAGTGCGAGACATAAAAATAGAATAGTGATGCTGAAATTAACCATGATCTAAAAGTAAACTGGTCACCATGATATTTGTCATGATGTTTCAGAATTTCAGAAAAGAATCCTAGTATGTTCTTGTGGTAGCATTACTCAATATAAATTTCTGAAGATTATAGACGATTGATCTTCACTATAGATACTTAAAACAAGGAATAATTATTCCAGGCGTTCCTACATCACTGTTTCGTCAATGATCTAAACCACTTTTTAATAGACATTAGACTTTCAGAGCAGCTTTCTGTGGCATTTTAAATGTCTGAAATTATAAGAATGGATACAATTTGAACTATTTAATATGAAGGTTAACCTCCTTTATTTTGGCCAGCAAAATAGGAGTTAAAATTTTATCAACCTCCATAATTCTCTTTTGAAAACGAAGTCTATCCAGACCATCCACCTCCCATGTTCCTTTACGAGCTTGTCTGTAAGCAAAGCTCCAAACAATCATTGGATGAACTACAGCAAGCTCATGATCTGGCTTAAAGCGTACTTTCTTTTTTCTATCTTGAGAAGCAGTCTTTATGTTTGAGCTTCTAGAAAAGAAGTCCCCAGTCCTGTTTGTCTGTACTTCTTTGGTACATTTCTTGTTTAGGATTAACTCCTCACAGCTGTAATACAAGTTAGGCGGCAACATTTCCTGGACAAACAAATCCAGCTTATCATTGAATGACTCCACTACTGAAACTTCACAGTACAAATTGGAAGACAAAACAACAGACTCCACAAATGTTTCTTTGTGTGGATTTGTCTCGCTGCATACAAAATCAAATCTTGCACAACAGTGGTCTTCCTCTGTATATGAATTTTCAAATACAATAAAATCTTCACAATCAGAGTCGCAGTTTTTGCATCCAGAATCACTTGAAGAAACAGCACTTGAGGAATCAGAGTGTTCAATATCAAAACAAACAAACATTTGCACAAGTTGACCATCTTGATTATATACACAGTCACTTATAGACACGTTTAGTCCATTTATATCACACTGTGTTTTGTCAGAAATCTTCACAAGCGATGACACTTTAGAATCTTCTTCTGGCTCAGTATCATCACTGGTTAAATATCCAGATGTATCCTTTTGTAGATTATGAGAAATATTTGTAAGGTCGCACTGAAGGTTCTCTTCTGTGACAGCTGGAAAACTGGCGGCCGTTGTGAAGTGAAGATAAAGGTCTTTCAGCTCACTGTATGGTGAAGTGTACATGATTACTGATTGACTGTTTCCTGCCCTTTCCATTGAGATATGTGTGGAGTTTACTTGCTTCGCCATGCTTAAATAGCTTTTACCACACCATACTTGTTCAGCAATGCTGCTAGGGTGGGTTGATAATAAATGGCGATACCTCTGAAAATGTATCGCTGACAAAGAGTTTCTTCGCTGTACCTCTAAACAGCTAAATAGGTTAGTTCTGAATTCTTGATCAGTTTTAACCATGCCTTTAACTCGGCCCTCTTGAGAAACCTTGGTAATAATGGCAGACCTCCAAAAAGATATGTATGATGCTGCAAAATAGTAAACACAAATATATCATTTATCAAGCTTTATATTTCACTGCCACTTATTACTACAAACCCTTTTATGTCAAAAGTGGTTTTCCTAAAGCAACCATCTGGGTAAAGGAAGCCTGATAACTACAACTTTGGTTGGACTTCTTGATATGTTCTAACATTAATTTTTATCCTAAACACCTTGTTCTGTAGACTACCTGTGTGGCATCTTTGGTACATTGATCATTGTAGATGTAAGTGGCGGATGATAGATATGATGACTCATAGTCTTAGAACTAAAGCTTGGGTTACTTCAGCATTTTGATATACCTTACCTCACGTCCAAGTTTAATACAAGTCACCCATTCTTGGCAACCAAATTTGCAAGTTTGATGAAAAAAAAAGCACTTCATATTGCTTATGCAACAAACACCAAGCTTGCAAGCTCTGAAATTGTTAAGGGGGACGCGAGGGGTATGTTTTGGACACTTCCAATAAAATTCAGCATATACTTATACAAGCTCCCATGTTAGCCTATACACATTATCTGTTGCTTAATTAAGTGCCATCAATATTGTGAGCTCATCAAAAGCAGTCAAACTGACGACGAACGGCAAGAAACATTAATATATAGGAGGAAATGTACCAGTTCCTGTCCATAGCTTAGTGGCCATGCCTGGTAAGGAAACTTTCATCGGACGATGATGCAATTTGGCCATTATTCAGCAGATTACTTACTTTACGTTATAAACCTTTCAACAATACACAGTGTGAGCTTACCCATAACCCATGAACTGAACATGTTCTTGCACAAATGAAGAATGTATGGAGCGCCAACGCATACTGCGCCTTCCATGAATGTCAAAAACATTTGCTCCAGCATTCGACAAAGTCTTCGTTCAAAGCGTCCCTAATTTCTTCTTGATTTCGTATGTCTGTTAAAAGGTCTTTCCAAACTAGGGCAATATCAGCTTTATATAAGAAATAACAAATCGTTTCTTCACTGCTGGTCCAAACTTCAGGACACAAAACTTTGAAGCCAAAGGGCGGCGAAGGTTCAGGTACGCTTGTAGTAAAACAACTTTTCTCGGTAAAATTATGTTTCTCAAAAGCGTCCATGCTTTGTCTCTGTGTTCTTCCGCTGTATGTTAACTGAATCTAAACAAGATGAATCATGATCCTGTTTATTTATGGAGAGATGACCTGCACTCGTGGGCACTGAGGATGATGCAATCAGCGAGTGACAAACAGCACGGCCGTTGGTTTCCTTGATCATTTCGCGATTGTTCACACGGAATTTGTCAGATAAATCAGGGCCATCAACTAAAAGAAAGCTTCTTAGAGTCTTTTCTAAAAGGAAAAAAAATCAGCTTCGTGAAAAGACTACAAGAAGCTTTCTTTCTCGTCGATTCTCGGTGCTTCCACCGGCCCGCCAAAAACAGACAAATCCGGCAGCTCGACTCTCCCTACCCCTGAAGGACCCCATTTGTTTGCTCTCTCCAGCTCACGGGGACTTGCGACCGGGGAAAGGAAAGGGAAGAGTAGCAAGAAAGTAGCTACATTTTTTTTTGATTGCGGGAAGCAATGGAACTAGTTTTTTATTTTGAAACTTAAAAACAAAATATGCCAACGAACCAAACAACAACAAAAAAACAACTACAGGAAAAAGACAACAGCTAAAAGTAAATAATAACGATTAAAATACTAAGTATGCTTTGGCTTACCCTATCAATTTTTTTGTTATCCTTATAGCAATGTAGCTCTTATTAACCGAGCAGGAGGTCTGTATGGAAGAAACTTGACCAATACCGTGATTACAGACAGAACACATTGCGGTCTGTGGTAGCCGGCATGACATTTTGCTTGCGAGCGGCGATAAACTACACTTATAATAATATCTTTATTTATACAGAAAGACCGATCAGCAAAAATCGAAGGATTTTGCTGGTATAAACCGGTGATCTGATTACAATTAAAAATACATGTTTAAAAAAGAAGATAAGGGAAACGAAAACAGCCTAAGATAAGAAATACGAACGATAAAGTAGATATATGTATATTAAGTCTACAGATAAAGACAAATATTGCAATGCTAACTTACACTACAAACATGCGAGGAAACATCCAAATTCAAAAAGTATTTAAAAAGATTCGATTTAAAAGTCTGCATGCTAGTTATATCGCGAAGATGTCTAGGTAGCGAATTCCATTCACGGGAGGCAGCGCTCTTAAAACTTGACTGCCCTAAGGCTGTCTTGGCTCTTACACCGTCTATTAGCGAACTATCTCTAAGATTACGATCGCATAGCTCTGAGCGTTTAACTAAATATCCTTTCAGCTGTCGTGGACAGTCTATATTGTTAATGATCTTAAACACCAGTTGCAATCTCAAGAAACGTCTTCTGCTGCTTAAAGAAAGCAGCGTTAATTTTGATCTCATGTGTTGCGTACAGGTCTTGTGATTAGCACTTAAAATAATACGCATAGCTTGATTTTGAAGACGCTCAAGATGCTGAGCATTTTGTTTTCCACAATCGCCCCAGACTATACAGCCATAATCCATCAAAGTTTGCCCGCCCTATTCACGTTTTTTTTCGTCAAGCTTTTTGGCACTTCGATAATTAAATGTTGTTTGCGATCTTGGCGTGGCTTTTTCCCTCGCGCGCCTTCCACGCGCAC
>JAHPZR010014015.1:0-18636 GCA_019787425.1 Platygyra sinensis
GTTTCAACCTCCTCTAAATAAAACATAATAGCCAAACTCTTGCATGTAAACAAAACAAAGATGTGGCTGACTAGGGGCTTTTAAATTGATACCCTCGATCAACACCTGATCAACAACTTCATTGTCAATCAATCAACAGCCAACTAATCTTTGATCAATGCATACAGGTCAGTTGACACTTGTCCAACTATCAACCTACTGTTGATGAAGTGTCAGTCAACTGCTGATTGGGATGGTGGTCGAGTATCGATCAAGATGTTGAGCGAGGGTACTAATCCAGACATTGAAACGGCATTGTCAGAAGTATTCAGCTGTGGCAATCTCAGCCAGTTTGGCAAAATCAACTGCGTCTACCAATGATAAAGCCACCTAATGTTGTCACAAATGCTGTTGGAAAATAAATGATTGTGTGAATAAAAGCAAAGTAACAAAATAGATTGGTCTTGCAACCAAAGAGAAACATGTGAAGATTCATGTTGGTTTAGTGAAAAGGGAATGCGAGAAGCAATAATATTTATTGCCTTCAAGGTCACTTGCTTTTCAGCATTCTGATGGACTGGTCAACTAAACAGGCCTCACTTCATTTTGAGAAGCTCAAAGATTTAATATTTCTTTCTTTGCAATTACTGGCAAAAGAGAAAAATAACAAGAAGGAAAGCAGCTTTCAAGATTAAATGAAAATCACTATCATTTTAATTAGCAGTTCAAATTTCACACGAGTTGTTTCAAATTTCTTAAAGTATAAAATCTAAATTAGCCAGTTGCTACCTTTAGCTACATGCCTGAGTTTCATGTTCAATGCTTAACTTCTGGCAAAGATCTTGTCTGAATTAAAAACAATCAACATTTGACCAATAAACATCCCAGCGGGAATTGTTTAACTCATTTTCTTAGGAATAAAGATTTTTTATAAAAATAGAATCATCATCATCGCAACGTGGCGTTAAGACACCAATAGTGCGAGACATAAAAATAGAATAGTGATGCTGAAATTAACCATGATCTAAAAGTAAACTGGTCACCATGATATTTGTCATGATGTTTCAGAATTTCAGAAAAGAATCCTAGTATGTTCTTGTGGTAGCATTACTCAATATAAATTTCTGAAGATTATAGACGATTGATCTTCACTATAGATACTTAAAACAAGGAATAATTATTCCAGGCGTTCCTACATCACTGTTTCGTCAATGATCTAAACCACTTTTTAATAGACATTAGACTTTCAGAGCAGCTTTCTGTGGCATTTTAAATGTCTGAAATTATAAGAATGGATACAATTTGAACTATTTAATATGAAGGTTAACCTCCTTTATTTTGGCCAGCAAAATAGGAGTTAAAATTTTATCAACCTCCATAATTCTCTTTTGAAAACGAAGTCTATCCAGACCATCCACCTCCCATGTTCCTTTACGAGCTTGTCTGTAAGCAAAGCTCCAAACAATCATTGGATGAACTACAGCAAGCTCATGATCTGGCTTAAAGCGTACTTTCTTTTTTCTATCTTGAGAAGCAGTCTTTATGTTTGAGCTTCTAGAAAAGAAGTCCCCAGTCCTGTTTGTCTGTACTTCTTTGGTACATTTCTTGTTTAGGATTAACTCCTCACAGCTGTAATACAAGTTAGGCGGCAACATTTCCTGGACAAACAAATCCAGCTTATCATTGAATGACTCCACTACTGAAACTTCACAGTACAAATTGGAAGACAAAACAACAGACTCCACAAATGTTTCTTTGTGTGGATTTGTCTCGCTGCATACAAAATCAAATCTTGCACAACAGTGGTCTTCCTCTGTATATGAATTTTCAAATACAATAAAATCTTCACAATCAGAGTCGCAGTTTTTGCATCCAGAATCACTTGAAGAAACAGCACTTGAGGAATCAGAGTGTTCAATATCAAAACAAACAAACATTTGCACAAGTTGACCATCTTGATTATATACACAGTCACTTATAGACACGTTTAGTCCATTTATATCACACTGTGTTTTGTCAGAAATCTTCACAAGCGATGACACTTTAGAATCTTCTTCTGGCTCAGTATCATCACTGGTTAAATATCCAGATGTATCCTTTTGTAGATTATGAGAAATATTTGTAAGGTCGCACTGAAGGTTCTCTTCTGTGACAGCTGGAAAACTGGCGGCCGTTGTGAAGTGAAGATAAAGGTCTTTCAGCTCACTGTATGGTGAAGTGTACATGATTACTGATTGACTGTTTCCTGCCCTTTCCATTGAGATATGTGTGGAGTTTACTTGCTTCGCCATGCTTAAATAGCTTTTACCACACCATACTTGTTCAGCAATGCTGCTAGGGTGGGTTGATAATAAATGGCGATACCTCTGAAAATGTATCGCTGACAAAGAGTTTCTTCGCTGTACCTCTAAACAGCTAAATAGGTTAGTTCTGAATTCTTGATCAGTTTTAACCATGCCTTTAACTCGGCCCTCTTGAGAAACCTTGGTAATAATGGCAGACCTCCAAAAAGATATGTATGATGCTGCAAAATAGTAAACACAAATATATCATTTATCAAGCTTTATATTTCACTGCCACTTATTACTACAAACCCTTTTATGTCAAAAGTGGTTTTCCTAAAGCAACCATCTGGGTAAAGGAAGCCTGATAACTACAACTTTGGTTGGACTTCTTGATATGTTCTAACATTAATTTTTATCCTAAACACCTTGTTCTGTAGACTACCTGTGTGGCATCTTTGGTACATTGATCATTGTAGATGTAAGTGGCGGATGATAGATATGATGACTCATAGTCTTAGAACTAAAGCTTGGGTTACTTCAGCATTTTGATATACCTTACCTCACGTCCAAGTTTAATACAAGTCACCCATTCTTGGCAACCAAATTTGCAAGTTTGATGAAAAAAAAAGCACTTCATATTGCTTATGCAACAAACACCAAGCTTGCAAGCTCTGAAATTGTTAAGGGGGACGCGAGGGGTATGTTTTGGACACTTCCAATAAAATTCAGCATATACTTATACAAGCTCCCATGTTAGCCTATACACATTATCTGTTGCTTAATTAAGTGCCATCAATATTGTGAGCTCATCAAAAGCAGTCAAACTGACGACGAACGGCAAGAAACATTAATATATAGGAGGAAATGTACCAGTTCCTGTCCATAGCTTAGTGGCCATGCCTGGTAAGGAAACTTTCATCGGACGATGATGCAATTTGGCCATTATTCAGCAGATTACTTACTTTACGTTATAAACCTTTCAACAATACACAGTGTGAGCTTACCCATAACCCATGAACTGAACATGTTCTTGCACAAATGAAGAATGTATGGAGCGCCAACGCATACTGCGCCTTCCATGAATGTCAAAAACATTTGCTCCAGCATTCGACAAAGTCTTCGTTCAAAGCGTCCCTAATTTCTTCTTGATTTCGTATGTCTGTTAAAAGGTCTTTCCAAACTAGGGCAATATCAGCTTTATATAAGAAATAACAAATCGTTTCTTCACTGCTGGTCCAAACTTCAGGACACAAAACTTTGAAGCCAAAGGGCGGCGAAGGTTCAGGTACGCTTGTAGTAAAACAACTTTTCTCGGTAAAATTATGTTTCTCAAAAGCGTCCATGCTTTGTCTCTGTGTTCTTCCGCTGTATGTTAACTGAATCTAAACAAGATGAATCATGATCCTGTTTATTTATGGAGAGATGACCTGCACTCGTGGGCACTGAGGATGATGCAATCAGCGAGTGACAAACAGCACGGCCGTTGGTTTCCTTGATCATTTCGCGATTGTTCACACGGAATTTGTCAGATAAATCAGGGCCATCAACTAAAAGAAAGCTTCTTAGAGTCTTTTCTAAAAGGAAAAAAAATCAGCTTCGTGAAAAGACTACAAGAAGCTTTCTTTCTCGTCGATTCTCGGTGCTTCCACCGGCCCGCCAAAAACAGACAAATCCGGCAGCTCGACTCTCCCTACCCCTGAAGGACCCCATTTGTTTGCTCTCTCCAGCTCACGGGGACTTGCGACCGGGGAAAGGAAAGGGAAGAGTAGCAAGAAAGTAGCTACATTTTTTTTTGATTGCGGGAAGCAATGGAACTAGTTTTTTATTTTGAAACTTAAAAACAAAATATGCCAACGAACCAAACAACAACAAAAAAACAACTACAGGAAAAAGACAACAGCTAAAAGTAAATAATAACGATTAAAATACTAAGTATGCTTTGGCTTACCCTATCAATTTTTTTGTTATCCTTATAGCAATGTAGCTCTTATTAACCGAGCAGGAGGTCTGTATGGAAGAAACTTGACCAATACCGTGATTACAGACAGAACACATTGCGGTCTGTGGTAGCCGGCATGACATTTTGCTTGCGAGCGGCGATAAACTACACTTATAATAATATCTTTATTTATACAGAAAGACCGATCAGCAAAAATCGAAGGATTTTGCTGGTATAAACCGGTGATCTGATTACAAATAAAAATACATGTTTAAAAAAGAAGATAAGGAAAACGAAAACAGCCTAAGATAAGAAATACGAACGATAAAGTAGATATATGTATATTAAGTCTACAGATAAAGACAAATATTGCAATGCTAACTTACACTACAAACATGCGAGGAAACATCCAAATTCAAAAAGTATTTAAAAAGATTCGATTTAAAAGTCTGCATGCTAGTTATATCGCGAAGATGTCTAGGTAGCGAATTCCATTCACGGGAGGCAGCGCTCTTAAAACTTGACTGCCCTAAGGCTGTCTTGGCTCTTACACCGTCTATTAGCGAACTATCTCTAAGATTACGATCGCATAGCTCTGAGCGTTTAACTAAATATCCTTTCAGCTGTCGTGGACAGTCTATATTGTTAATGATCTTAAACACCAGTTGCAATCTCAAGAAACGTCTTCTGCTGCTTAAAGAAAGCAGCGTTAATTTTGATCTCATGTGTTGCGTACAGGTCTTGTGATTAGCACTTAAAATAATACGCATAGCTTGATTTTGAAGACGCTCAAGATGCTGAGCATTTTGTTTTCCACAATCGCCCCAGACTATACAGCCATAATCCATCAAAGTTTGCCCGCCCTATTCACGTTTTTTTTCGTCAAGCTTTTTGGCACTTCGATAATTAAATGTTGTTTGCGATCTTGGCGTGGCTTTTTCCCTCGCGCGCCTTCCACGCGCACCCGAGAAGACCAAAAACGTCTGCGTGGGAGGCTACACGCCTCCTGGCGCGTACGGGAAGTCACGTGACCTAATACTTGTAGTCCAAGTTGAATCAAGTTGGCGGAGAAAATCCTGTTTACCGTGAAGAGGTAAGTGTTCGTGCACTTTGAATTACATCTTATACGTCAATTCTCTTCGTTTCGAGGACTTAATTGTGAAGTCAAGTCGTCTGTTCTGTCGTATTTTTCTTCTCTGCGTAGTTTCTATTAGTTGAGTTCAGCTGAAACTGAAAGCCTAAATTATACACACTATAAAATAATGCCAGCTGCACCTAAATTAACCTCCCAGATTTGCCAAGTGTCCTTAAAGCGATACTTCCTTATAGAAGAATTATTCATTCGCCTATAAATCTTTCAAGAGCAGCTAGCGTATTTGTTCGTGGAGTTGTTGTTTAGTGCTAGTGTGCTGCAAATACCAGCTAATACCGTACGTTTGTGCCTTAAGTTGTCAAATTTCTTGCCGGCTGAGCTTAAACTTATGTTACTTGCAAATGTGTTTCAAGAGTGTGCAAATTCTCCGTAATTTCCATCCTTACAGTCTCCATCCATTTAGTATGCTCAAATAGTTATTTTCTAACGGAAAAATGTAACGTAAACCAGCAGTTGTCGAAGCTGATACACTCCTATATCGTGAGAGATTTTGTCGCTTGGTCGCTAGCTGGGGCCAGGGAAATTATAAACCAAAATATCAATAAGTTTTTTTGATTGAAGAATTTTCTCCAAAGTGTTAAGTTTTTTTTGGCCGGAATTAAATCGGCTTATCGCATTATGCTATGTTCAACTAACGCTTTGGACTGTGGCCTCTCATGACTGTTTCTCTATAAATAGGTTACAGCAGGTGTCGGTTACCTCTGTCAGTATGGAAATTGAGAAAAGGGTGTTGTTTTGTAGTGGGCTGAAAGTCTACATTTTACCTGGTTTCCAAGCTAACTGTGGAAGTGTTTTTGGGACTGTATTTCCTTTATGTTTCGTTTTTTTCTGTGTGCTTTTAAGTTCTATAAAAGCTATGAATTTAAGTCAAATAGCTACAGATACATACATGTGAATAAAAATTTATATCAATAATTTATTTGCTTCGAACCATTATGATTTGCATCCACTTTTTAACTTAAGGTTATTCCTCACAATTGCACTGCGCATCCTTTCTGTGCATAATTTATGGTGTCATTTAGCATGCTCTCGTGCACGTGCACAACTAAAACATGGCGGATTTGCCTTGATATTGAGCTCTTTCAATTGAAAAATGGCTATAGCTCACCAACGAGCATGGCCACCCCAATTTTTTTTTCCAGTCATTGTAATCAACTTATCATGAACTTTGCTTTAGGAAAGACTGATCTGATTTCTATTGCTGAAAATTGAATAAATACCGAAAATAGCAAGTAAACTGTGGTCTTTTCTATTTTGCGCTATGGTAACCATGTCAAGAAATTTGGTTAAAATTTTAATCAAGGATTCAGCTTTCTGTCTAAATCAAACTTAAAAAGTTTATTTGTGTTCGATACAACGCATTGACTTCAGTTTAATGCGTGTTCTCATGAGTCTCGGTCTCAAAAATTTACAATTATTGCTGGGAATGCATTCTTGTAATAAGCGGTAAATAATGCCGAAGTGGGTCATTTTCAATGACCCAGTGTTCCTTATTGAGTATGGGCACCCCCTTTTTTATTTCAAAATTGAAGTTCTCATATGATAAATATTCAGTGGGCAAAGTTTGACCGAAAATCTATTGTCAGTTTTATTTCAGTGGAATTACCTTAATTTTCATAAAAGTAATTCATGGATAAAAAGGAGAAATATTTGCCGTGTTTAATTTCGTTGGAGTAAAAGAGTTTGGGAGAATTAGACCATGCAGTGGGGAAATGAGCTGCATGCTGTTGCCTTGTGGTCATGCTGAGGCTAGAGTCATAGGCTACGGGTAAGCCTGCAACAGTCAACATCATTGAACAGTACTCGTTTTTTCATTTCTTTCCTCAGGGCACTTTAGATTCTGCCAGTGCACACACTTGGTAGACTGCGTCTGACCATTATGATGATATTTGGTCAAAGGTTGATTATTGCAATTTGTGAAGGGAACATCAAGATTTTTGTTCTGGGAATACTTTCCAGTTGTGGCAATTTAGGTACCCTATCTTAGGATCACGCCAGGAACACTATGCCAACATGGGCAAAAATGATACCCTATTGAAGGATCAAGAACCTCAAAAACCATCTCCTATCCCACAGCACCTGGGGGGTGGGAGGGAGCAAGTGCCATCTTTGATTAGGACCACTGCTAAGTATTTGGTCCAGCACAGGGAAAAGATCATTATATATATTAAATAGATTTTAGTAGGAACCTGACTTATAGTAGCTCCATCTTCAGGTGGGGAGATAAGGAAAGCACCTTGAAATTGGCCTGCTCCTGGAGCAATTCCAAGCACATTGTTTAGCAAAGCCACCCACAGTTGCCTAGCATCTCTCTCTTTCTCATGGGTACCTCTGGACTCCTGATGTGACAACCTATAGTGGCAGGATTGGCTGAGGCCTGTTATTCTTGTTTGAATTGCACCAATTTCAATTTCAGTTCTTCAATTTCAGTTTCTAAGATTTGCTTCTGCCTTAGTCTACACTGTTTTTGGTGTCTGATTTGTGCTAGCCTTGACTTCTGGTTGTACATCTATTAATTAAAACCAGGTGGGAAATACTGTAGCTCTATAATTTTGTTATGTATACATGCACATCTTTGACTTCCCTGCCCAGATAAGACCGAGAGCAAGAGATTGCTGAAGTTTGATGGAGCAGCTATGGAGGGCCAGGGTGGTAAAGTGGAAGGGAGAGCACTGAGCTACAGTATTCTCCTATAATTTTTCCTAAATCTACATAGTACCTAAAAAATTGATTGGTTAAACATGCAAAGTTGACCAGTCGGTGTACATATATAATGGAGAGTATGCCCTTATCCAGTCAATTCCTCATTCTGATGGGATCATTATTTTCCATTGACCAGCCATTCTTTTATTTCTTGAGTTGAAATGACTGAGTTTTGGTCATCTCAAGAGCCTAATGTGCATTTTCCTTGGAGTATACACAGGCAATTGTGCATATGTCAATATGTTAGTCAGTACTATGTATGATTATATAATAACCCAAGTTATTCTCGGATTTTGATTGCTTCTCGCCTATGATCTATTAGAGGACACATGTAAGATTGACGTCATCATTACAAAGTTTTTCCCTCTGCCGTTTTAAAATGGTGGAAAGTTTTGAGAATAAGGATAATATTTTATGCAACTGGGCAAAAGATAAGATACAAAAAAAATGTTGCCGAAGCATTCAACAAGTTCGGGAAGCCAGAAAACGAAAGATAAAGCTGTTTCTTTTAGAAAATGATACAGAAATAATTTTCGAGCAGTCTCAGTTGGCAGTCGAGCGAGACTAAACGACGCACAAACTTGGTCTGAAGCCGAAAACCATTGCTTTATCTCAAATTAACAAACCCAGTAAACAAAATGTTCCTATTCAATGACAAAGTGTATATTCACTGTTCCAAAACATATAACTTACAAAGAATATAAAGTTGAACCCAAACAACAGGATTTTGATGATTTTTGCACATCCCTCCACAGCCATCACTCTGTTTCTTTAAAAGACAGTTTCTGAAAGAATAAAAAATGTAACCGTCACTATAAATTTCCGAGTATTGCACCCGAGTGTTCATTATGCACAGGATGATGGTCCTTCGTTCTCTAAAGGAAATACACTATATTTAACAAATAGATTCCATGTTGCCGTGCGTCTGTTCAGTAATAGATCACGGATGACTTCAAAATGTGGTAAGAACAAAAAAGTGGCACACGAGGCGTAGCCGTGTGTCACTGATGTTCTTACCACATTTTGGCGTCTTCTGTGATCTATTACTGAATCAGACGCACGGCAACATGGAATCTATTTGTTTTATATAATAACGAAAAGCCTTTTTTTTCAGTTCAAAATATTTTAACATAACGCGAAAGCTGACCTTTGCCTAGCCCGGCTTTTGCCCACTTTCGCAAACACAAAAAAAAGCCATTTGACGTGATCTATGATCTATACAAAATGAAGCAATTTCATTTGTTACTATGCGTAACAAAGAATTGTGATTGGTCGAGAAAAATCACGCCACTGTCAAACCTGACTCGCGCGTCACTTCTCGTGGAAGTAACTTACAGCGAAACCAGAATTGAACTGCGAAATCTACAAATCTTGAAGAAAATGCTGGAAAAATCAAGTCAGTTTTTGTCACCAGAGCAGCCCTGTGAACCGAAAAGCTTGGACGTTGCCTTGAAAATTACAGGAGCTGAAAAAATACCCTTGGAAAACTAGTGGTCGTGGTCAACCTAGAGGCATTTGATTCGAGTTTTGAATGAAAGGAGTGTAAATGATGGTGGAGATTTCTGTCTTCATTGGTTGGTGATTCTCAAATCGGCTTGATATAATGTCGGAGACACATTTTAGCTGCGATACTGTTAACCGTGAGCTGTGGTTAGCGATACTTTGCTCGCTGCTTTGCATGAAACGGACAGGACCATTCGCATCGGAAAGCAAGGTTATGTAAACTTATTTATTTTACCGATTTTAAGAAGTGATGTTTTGATGTTCATTCCTGACATCAATCAGTGTGTCAACATTTGTTTTGACATTGGTAAGAGTTGAATTTTTTAAATAAATTAATCTCGGAAACATTTTGTTTACTGGGTTTGTTAATTTGAGATAAAGCAATGGTTTTCGGCTTCAGACCAAGTTTGTGCGTCGTTTAGTCTCGCTCGACTGCCAACTGAGACTGCTCGAAAATTATTTCTGTATCATTTTCTAAAAGAAACAGCTTTATCTTTCGTTTTCTGGCTTCCCGAACTTGTTGAATGCTTCGGCAACATTTTTTTTGTATCTTATCTTTTGCCCAGTTGCATAAAATATTATCCTTATTCTCAAAACTTTCCACCATTTTAAAACGGCAGAGGGAAAAACTTTGTAATGATGACGTCAATCTTACATGTGTCCTCTAATAGATCATAGGCGAGAAGCAATCAAAATCCGAGAATAACTTGGGTTATTATATAATCATACATAGTACTGACTAACATATTGACATATGCACAATTGCCTGTGTATACTCCAAGGAAAATGCACATTAGGCTCTTGAGATGACCAAAACTCAGTCATTTCAACTCAAGAAATAAAAGAATGGCTGGTCAATGGAAAATAATGATCCCATCAGAATGAGGAATTGACTGGATAAGGGCATACTCTCCATTATATATGTACACCGACTGGTCAACTTTGCATGTTTAACCAATCAATTTTTTAGGTACTATGTAGATTTAGGAAAAATTATAGGAGAATACTGTAGCTCAGTGCTCTCCCTTCCACTTTACCACCCTGGCCCTCCATAGCTGCTCCATCAAACTTCAGCAATCTCTTGCTCTCGGTCTTATCTGGGCAGGGAAGTCAAAGATGTGCATGTATACATAACAAAATTATAGAGCTACAGTATTTCCCACCTGGTTTTAATTAATAGATGTACAACCAGAAGTCAAGGCTAGCACAAATCAGACACCAAAAACAGTGTAGACTAAGGCAGAAGCAAATCTTAGAAACTGAAATTGAAGAACTGAAATTGAAATTGGTGCAATTCAAACAAGAATAACAGGCCTCAGCCAATCCTGCCACTATAGGTTGTCACATCAGGAGTCCAGAGGTACCCATGAGAAAGAGAGAGATGCTAGGCAACTGTGGGTGGCTTTGCTAAACAATGTGCTTGGAATTGCTCCAGGAGCAGGCCAATTTCAAGGTGCTTTCCTTATCTCCCCACCTGAAGATGGAGCTACTATAAGTCAGGTTCCTACTAAAATCTATTTAATATATATAATGATCTTTTCCCTGTGCTGGACCAAATACTTAGCAGTGGTCCTAATCAAAGATGGCACTTGCTCCCTCCCACCCCCCAGGTGCTGTGGGATAGGAGATGGTTTTTGAGGTTCTTGATCCTTCAATAGGGTATCATTTTTGCCCATGTTGGCATAGTGTTCCTGGCGTGATCCTAAGATAGGGTACCTAAATTGCCACAACTGGAAAGTATTCCCAGAACAAAAATCTTGATGTTCCCTTCACAAATTGCAATAATCAACCTTTGACCAAATATCATCATAATGGTCAGACGCAGTCTACCAAGTGTGTGCACTGGCAGAATCTAAAGTGCCCTGAGGAAAGAAATGAAAAAACGAGTACTGTTCAATGATGTTGACTGTTGCAGGCTTACCCGTAGCCTATGACTCTAGCCTCAGCATGACCACAAGGCAACAGCATGCAGCTCATTTCCCCACTGCATGGTCTAATTCTCCCAAACTCTTTTACTCCAACGAAATTAAACACGGCAAATATTTCTCCTTTTTATCCATGAATTACTTTTATGAAAATTAAGGTAATTCCACTGAAATAAAACTGACAATAGATTTTCGGTCAAACTTTGCCCACTGAATATTTATCATATGAGAACTTCAATTTTGAAATAAAAAAGGGGGTGCCCATACTCAATAAGGAACACTGGGTCATTGAAAATGACCCACTTCGGCATTATTTACCGCTTATTACAAGAATGCATTCCCAGCAATAATTGTAAATTTTTGAGACCGAGACTCATGAGAACACGCATTAAACTGAAGTCAATGCGTTGTATCGAACACAAATAAACTTTTTAAGTTTGATTTAGACAGAAAGCTGAATCCTTGATTAAAATTTTAACCAAATTTCTTGACATGGTTACCATAGCGCAAAATAGAAAAGACCACAGTTTACTTGCTATTTTCGGTATTTATTCAATTTTCAGCAATAGAAATCAGATCAGTCTTTCCTAAAGCAAAGTTCATGATAAGTTGATTACAATGACTGGAAAAAAAAATTGGGGTGGCCATGCTCGTTGGTGAGCTATAGCCATTTTTCAATTGAAAGAGCTCAATATCAAGGCAAATCCGCCATGTTTTAGTTGTGCACGTGCACGAGAGCATGCTAAATGACACCATAAATTATGCACAGAAAGGATGCGCAGTGCAATTGTGAGGAATAACCTTAAGTTAAAAAGTGGATGCAAATCATAATGGTTCGAAGCAAATAAATTATTGATATAAATTTTTATTCACATGTATGTATCTGTAGCTATTTGACTTAAATTCATAGCTTTTATAGAACTTAAAAGCACACAGAAAAAAACGAAACATAAAGGAAATACAGTCCCAAAAACACTTCCACAGTTAGCTTGGAAACCAGGTAAAATGTAGACTTTCAGCCCACTACAAAACAACACCCTTTTCTCAATTTCCATACTGACAGAGGTAACCGACACCTGCTGTAACCTATTTATAGAGAAACAGTCATGAGAGGCCACAGTCCAAAGCGTTAGTTGAACATAGCATAATGCGATAAGCCGATTTAATTCCGGCCAAAAAAAACTTAACACTTTGGAGAAAATTCTTCAATCAAAAAAACTTATTGATATTTTGGTTTATAATTTCCCTGGCCCCAGCTAGCGACCAAGCGACAAAATCTCTCACGATATAGGAGTGTATCAGCTTCGACAACTGCTGGTTTACGTTACATTTTTCCGTTAGAAAATAACTATTTGAGCATACTAAATGGATGGAGACTGTAAGGATGGAAATTACGGAGAATTTGCACACTCTTGAAACACATTTGCAAGTAACATAAGTTTAAGCTCAGCCGGCAAGAAATTTGACAACTTAAGGCACAAACGTACGGTATTAGCTGGTATTTGCAGCACACTAGCACTAAACAACAACTCCACGAACAAATACGCTAGCTGCTCTTGAAAGATTTATAGGCGAATGAATAATTCTTCTATAAGGAAGTATCGCTTTAAGGACACTTGGCAAATCTGGGAGGTTAATTTAGGTGCAGCTGGCATTATTTTATAGTGTGTATAATTTAGGCTTTCAGTTTCAGCTGAACTCAACTAATAGAAACTACGCAGAGAAGAAAAATACGACAGAACAGACGACTTGACTTCACAATTAAGTCCTCGAAACGAAGAGAATTGACGTATAAGATGTAATTCAAAGTGCACGAACACTTACCTCTTCACGGTAAACAGGATTTTCTCCGCCAACTTGATTCAACTTGGACTACAAGTATTAGGTCACGTGACTTCCCGTACGCGCCAGGAGGCGTGTAGCCTCCCACGCAGACGTTTTTGGTCTTCTCGGGTGCGCGTGGAAGGCGCGCGAGGGAAAAAGCCACGCCAAGATCGCAAACAACATTTAATTATCGAAGTGCCAAAAAGCTTGACGAAAAAAAACGTGAATAGGGCGGGCAAACTTTGATGGATTATGGCTGTATAGTCTGGGGCGATTGTGGAAAACAAAATGCTCAGCATCTTGAGCGTCTTCAAAATCAAGCTATGCGTATTATTTTAAGTGCTAATCACAAGACCTGTACGCAACACATGAGATCAAAATTAACGCTGCTTTCTTTAAGCAGCAGAAGACGTTTCTTGAGATTGCAACTGGTGTTTAAGATCATTAACAATATAGACTGTCCACGACAGCTGAAAGGATATTTAGTTAAACGCTCAGAGCTATGCGATCGTAATCTTAGAGATAGTTCGCTAATAGACGGTGTAAGAGCCAAGACAGCCTTAGGGCAGTCAAGTTTTAAGAGCGCTGCCTCCCGTGAATGGAATTCGCTACCTAGACATCTTCGCGATATAACTAGCATGCAGACTTTTAAATCGAATCTTTTTAAATACTTTTTGAATTTGGATGTTTCCTCGCATGTTTGTAGTGTAAGTTAGCATTGCAATATTTGTCTTTATCTGTAGACTTAATATACATATATCTACTTTATCGTTCGTATTTCTTATCTTAGGCTGTTTTCGTTTTCCTTATCTTCTTTTTTAAACATGTATTTTTATTTGTAATCAGATCACCGGTTTATACCAGCAAAATCCTTCGATTTTTGCTGATCGGTCTTTCTGTATAAATAAAGATATTATTATAAGTGTAGTTTATCGCCGCTCGCAAGCAAAATGTCATGCCGGCTACCACAGACCGCAATGTGTTCTGTCTGTAATCACGGTATTGGTCAAGTTTCTTCCATACAGACCTCCTGCTCGGTTAATAAGAGCTACATTGCTATAAGGATAACAAAAAAATTGATAGGGTAAGCCAAAGCATACTTAGTATTTTAATCGTTATTATTTACTTTTAGCTGTTGTCTTTTTCCTGTAGTTGTTTTTTTGTTGTTGTTTGGTTCGTTGGCATATTTTGTTTTTAAGTTTCAAAATAAAAAACTAGTTCCATTGCTTCCCGCAATCAAAAAAAAATGTAGCTACTTTCTTGCTACTCTTCCCTTTCCTTTCCCCGGTCGCAAGTCCCCGTGAGCTGGAGAGAGCAAACAAATGGGGTCCTTCAGGGGTAGGGAGAGTCGAGCTGCCGGATTTGTCTGTTTTTGGCGGGCCGGTGGAAGCACCGAGAATCGACGAGAAAGAAAGCTTCTTGTAGTCTTTTCACGAAGCTGATTTTTTTTCCTTTTAGAAAAGACTCTAAGAAGCTTTCTTTTAGTTGATGGCCCTGATTTATCTGACAAATTCCGTGTGAACAATCGCGAAATGATCAAGGAAACCAACGGCCGTGCTGTTTGTCACTCGCTGATTGCATCATCCTCAGTGCCCACGAGTGCAGGTCATCTCTCCATAAATAAACAGGATCATGATTCATCTTGTTTAGATTCAGTTAACATACAGCGGAAGAACACAGAGACAAAGCATGGACGCTTTTGAGAAACATAATTTTACCGAGAAAAGTTGTTTTACTACAAGCGTACCTGAACCTTCGCCGCCCTTTGGCTTCAAAGTTTTGTGTCCTGAAGTTTGGACCAGCAGTGAAGAAACGATTTGTTATTTCTTATATAAAGCTGATATTGCCCTAGTTTGGAAAGACCTTTTAACAGACATACGAAATCAAGAAGAAATTAGGGACGCTTTGAACGAAGACTTTGTCGAATGCTGGAGCAAATGTTTTTGACATTCATGGAAGGCGCAGTATGCGTTGGCGCTCCATACATTCTTCATTTGTGCAAGAACATGTTCAGTTCATGGGTTATGGGTAAGCTCACACTGTGTATTGTTGAAAGGTTTATAACGTAAAGTAAGTAATCTGCTGAATAATGGCCAAATTGCATCATCGTCCGATGAAAGTTTCCTTACCAGGCATGGCCACTAAGCTATGGACAGGAACTGGTACATTTCCTCCTATATATTAATGTTTCTTGCCGTTCGTCGTCAGTTTGACTGCTTTTGATGAGCTCACAATATTGATGGCACTTAATTAAGCAACAGATAATGTGTATAGGCTAACATGGGAGCTTGTATAAGTATATGCTGAATTTTATTGGAAGTGTCCAAAACATACCCCTCGCGTCCCCCTTAACAATTTCAGAGCTTGCAAGCTTGGTGTTTGTTGCATAAGCAATATGAAGTGCTTTTTTTTTCATCAAACTTGCAAATTTGGTTGCCAAGAATGGGTGACTTGTATTAAACTTGGACGTGAGGTAAGGTATATCAAATGCTGAAGTAACCCAAGCTTTAGTTCTAAGACTATGAGTCATCATATCTATCATCCGCCACTTACATCTACAATGATCAATGTACCAAAGATGCCACACAGGTAGTCTACAGAACAAGGTGTTTAGGATAAAAATTAATGTTAGAACATATCAAGAAGTCCAACCAAAGTTGTAGTTATCAGGCTTCCTTTACCCAGATGGTTGCTTTAGGAAAACCACTTTTGACATAAAAGGGTTTGTAGTAATAAGTGGCAGTGAAATATAAAGCTTGATAAATGATATATTTGTGTTTACTATTTTGCAGCATCATACATATCTTTTTGGAGGTCTGCCATTATTACCAAGGTTTCTCAAGAGGGCCGAGTTAAAGGCATGGTTAAAACTGATCAAGAATTCAGAACTAACCTATTTAGCTGTTTAGAGGTACAGCGAAGAAACTCTTTGTCAGCGATACATTTTCAGAGGTATCGCCATTTATTATCAACCCACCCTAGCAGCATTGCTGAACAAGTATGGTGTGGTAAAAGCTATTTAAGCATGGCGAAGCAAGTAAACTCCACACATATCTCAATGGAAAGGGCAGGAAACAGTCAATCAGTAATCATGTACACTTCACCATACAGTGAGCTGAAAGACCTTTATCTTCACTTCACAACGGCCGCCAGTTTTCCAGCTGTCACAGAAGAGAACCTTCAGTGCGACCTTACAAATATTTCTCATAATCTACAAAAGGATACATCTGGATATTTAACCAGTGATGATACTGAGCCAGAAGAAGATTCTAAAGTGTCATCGCTTGTGAAGATTTCTGACAAAACACAGTGTGATATAAATGGACTAAACGTGTCTATAAGTGACTGTGTATATAATCAAGATGGTCAACTTGTGCAAATGTTTGTTTGTTTTGATATTGAACACTCTGATTCCTCAAGTGCTGTTTCTTCAAGTGATTCTGGATGCAAAAACTGCGACTCTGATTGTGAAGATTTTATTGTATTTGAAAATTCATATACAGAGGAAGACCACTGTTGTGCAAGATTTGATTTTGTATGCAGCGAGACAAATCCACACAAAGAAACATTTGTGGAGTCTGTTGTTTTGTCTTCCAATTTGTACTGTGAAGTTTCAGTAGTGGAGTCATTCAATGATAAGCTGGATTTGTTTGTCCAGGAAATGTTGCCGCCTAACTTGTATTACAGCTGTGAGGAGTTAATCCTAAACAAGAAATGTACCAAAGAAGTACAGACAAACAGGACTGGGGACTTCTTTTCTAGAAGCTCAAACATAAAGACTGCTTCTCAAGATAGAAAAAAGAAAGTACGCTTTAAGCCAGATCATGAGCTTGCTGTAGTTCATCCAATGATTGTTTGGAGCTTTGCTTACAGACAAGCTCGTAAAGGAACATGGGAGGTGGATGGTCTGGATAGACTTCGTTTTCAAAAGAGAATTATGGAGGTTGATAAAATTTTAACTCCTATTTTGCTGGCCAAAATAAAGGAGGTTAACCTTCATATTAAATAGTTCAAATTGTATCCATTCTTATAATTTCAGACATTTAAAATGCCACAGAAAGCTGCTCTGAAAGTCTAATGTCTATTAAAAAGTGGTTTAGATCATTGACGAAACAGTGATGTAGGAACGCCTGGAATAATTATTCCTTGTTTTAAGTATCTATAGTGAAGATCAATCGTCTATAATCTTCAGAAATTTATATTGAGTAATGCTACCACAAGAACATACTAGGATTCTTTTCTGAAATTCTGAAACATCATGACAAATATCATGGTGACCAGTTTACTTTTAGATCATGGTTAATTTCAGCATCACTATTCTATTTTTATGTCTCGCACTATTGGTGTCTTAACGCCACGTTGCGATGATGATGATTCTATTTTTATAAAAAATCTTTATTCCTAAGAAAATGAGTTAAACAATTCCCGCTGGGATGTTTATTGGTCAAATGTTGATTGTTTTTAATTCAGACAAGATCTTTGCCAGAAGTTAAGCATTGAACATGAAACTCAGGCATGTAGCTAAAGGTAGCAACTGGCTAATTTAGATTTTATACTTTAAGAAATTTGAAACAACTCGTGTGAAATTTGAACTGCTAATTAAAATGATAGTGATTTTCATTTAATCTTGAAAGCTGCTTTCCTTCTTGTTATTTTTCTCTTTTGCCAGTAATTGCAAAGAAAGAAATATTAAATCTTTGAGCTTCTCAAAATGAAGTGAGGCCTGTTTAGTTGACCAGTCCATCAGAATGCTGAAAAGCAAGTGACCTTGAAGGCAATAAATATTATTGCTTCTCGCATTCCCTTTTCACTAAACCAACATGAATCTTCACATGTTTCTCTTTGGTTGCAAGACCAATCTATTTTGTTACTTTGCTTTTATTCACACAATCATTTATTTTCCAACAGCATTTGTGACAACATTAGGTGGCTTTATCATTGGTAGACGCAGTTGATTTTGCCAAACTGGCTGAGATTGCCACAGCTGAATACTTCTGACAATGCCGTTTCAATGTCTGGATTAGTACCCTCGCTCAACATCTTGATCGATACTCGACCACCATCCCAATCAGCAGTTGACTGACACTTCATCAACAGTAGGTTGATAGTTGGACAAGTGTCAACTGACCTGTATGCATTGATCAAAGATTAGTTGGCTGTTGATTGATTGACAATGAAGTTGTTGATCAGGTGTTGATCGAGGGTATCAATTTAAAAGCCCCTAGTCAGCCACATCTTTGTTTTGTTTACATGCAAGAGTTTGGCTATTATGTTTTATTTAGAGGAGGTTGAAACAAAGGAAACCACTGTGGAACTACAACAGAT
>JAHPZR010014016.1:0-57500 GCA_019787425.1 Platygyra sinensis
TGTGAGTAGTAACTATGAAAGCAAGTGTGGAGATGTTAATTGTGCTAACTGAAATGGAACGTGCTTGATTCCTGATCAGAACAGTTATTTAGATGAAGAATAAACTGGTCTCGAAACGACAGTTAAAAAAATAACACGTTACCATCGACGAAGAGTAGTGTTATTTTACATAAATGTTGATATAAAGTAAATAAAGACAGCAGATAACACTTCTGACCTTCTATCAAGCTCTGTCATTAAATGAAAGACTACTGAAAGCAGGACTTACCGAAAAATCTTAAATGTGCTTTTTTTCTGTAATGAGGTAATTTTTGTGTGTGTTTTAGCCACTGCTTTTACATGTAGCCTTTTACAACAATTTCCCAACATCTTCTGTTCCGCAAACAGCAAACTAAAAATAGCAGTAAGCTACAGGAAAACGCTACATTTAAATTTCTATGCAAATAATCTATCAGCTAGTAAGGGAATTAATTATTTCAGCCTGGGTAGATTCTCCTAGATTTTCTATATATTAGCAAGGGGTAATTAACGAGTAATTTGGGACAGACAAAATTTAGTTGTAACTTGTACGAGTTCCAGATATGCTACCATTTTGCACATATGCAAATTAGCTGTAAGTAAGCTCACAAATGTAAGCTCTGCGTTAAGTTGTGCTGATTCTTGATCTGTTGATTAGGGAAACCGAGTTATTTGGAGAAAAAAAATCTTCTTGCATTTTGCACAAGATCTAGGTATAGAGTGGCTGGAATATTGCGTCAAAGAATCCTCTGTAATCAAATTAAAATGGGGACAAACTCAAACGCCTATACAAGGGTAATTTCGAGAAATTCGTCTCCGTTGAAAACACTATAAATAATGCATCGCAAAATGCAATGGCTGACTTTTCGCCAGCTACAATTGAATTTTCTTCTAAAGACGTTGACAGATAATGGATTCACACATTCTATTTCGCTCAACAAACGTGACTCATGCTAGGAATAGTGTACGTAAAAGACACAGGAAAGCACCAGTCACAATCTGACACTTCTGCTACATAACCGATAGTCAAAAATAAACAGAGAGAGAGCGAGAGAGAGACAGTGAGCACTCAGATTTTTGAAACCCGCCATAGCAGTAATTTCCTCCCAAGCAAGCAACATACAAACTTTATGCGAGGAATTACCGCAATCGAGAGCGAAACTATAAGAAATGTATCTCTTTGAAATGCTTTGCGTTTTCTAAACGCGACGAAGCTAAGGGGTCAAATTTATCGCCACCAGGAAAAAACATTGCCTGTCGGGCTTATTCATGATCTAAGGGATTATATAGATTCAGTTCTACTTACATGAAACACCAAATGTAAGATTTCGTCTCGTTTCTGAGTTCCAGGGCACTGAATGTCGACGAAACGGATACTTTCAAAGCAAGATTTGGTAAAATGCACTATGAAGTATTGTTCTCTTGTTCTATTTACCGGTTGCTATGTGCTGATCCGGTAAATTAATGCGACATGCAGCTCAGCGATGTAAATTATTTTCGATGAAACGAAATACTGTAAGCTGAATCCCTTACTTGACAAGCCCTTGATAAATTCCGTAATCTCAGGCTTTCTATACCCTGACCTTTTCCTGCTGGATATTGATGACAAAACGCGTGCGCAAATCTGTTGCGAATTCGATTCAATTTACATTGTCCTGCGACCTCTGCTCCAGAGAAAGCGATCGTCGTTCTAGTAAATGTTCTAGCGAATAAGTTCAAAGTCTGCTCACTTTGGTACAAAATACGTGATAAGCTTTGCCGAGTTCCCAGGTGCTGTGATAGATTTCGGAAACGAGAAGTTTTACCGAGTTGAAGGTTATCGTTGCTATGCGGCGCTCCGTCTTGCATATTCAAGCCATGATGCAGCGTGAACTAAGTATTATAATATACGACAAATGAAATAAGTTGACTGTCTTACTTTCCGCTGGCGGAGGTGCGAGTTTGGAGCCTCCACAACCCATCGCAGCTCTTGATGAATTCCTCAACCACTCCGATGACTTACTCTGTTAGGCCAACCGATTTCTATTTCTGAATAACTGATGACAAGCCGCGCGCGAAGCTACGTTCTAAGTTAATACGTCACAAAACAAAATTAATACTAATCAATGACCCAAAGGTTGTAACGCAGGATTGCCAACAATATCGAGTTACGTAACAGGCTCTTTGCAAAATTTGCCAGACGACCACTGAACTCTTTAAGATGATGGTCTTACTACAAAATGGAAGGCCGAAGTGGAGAAAAAGTGACGACTTGTTATCTGTAAGGTTGCAACTTTGAATATAGAACTTGTGGCGTTGTAATGACTATGAGGTTTACAAACATTCTAATTAAATTAACATTTGTGTAGAAAAGATGGGATGGTGTTTTTTTGCTTTGTAATAAATCCTTCGGCACTGATTTGACTGATATGGAATGATACAGGCCTAGTTCTTTTTTTGTGCAGTGTGTGATCACCAACCGCACGGATTGTAGATTTCCACCGCGTCTAGTCTGGGTTTATAACCACGCTATGTTGACCTCACGTTTGGGCAATAACGCGTATATCTTTGTTTTGCTGCATCATCAGCATACTGTAATCAATCTGTATTACTTGAACGAAGATAATCAGAACAGAACAATTTTTGAACGCTATAGTGAATAAGAGCAGCGAAACCTGACATGATGAATAATGATGGCTAGTCAGGTCTAAAACAGGTTCTAAAAAAAGTGCTGTGAAACTTGACCGAGCGTAAATCCGTCAAACCAGTGACCCAAAAGCGACTTCATGATGTGCACTCTATCACGATATCATAAACCTGGGATGGATTTCGAACTTCAGTTGAGAATAAATATATAAAAAGCTCATCTACAACTGCAGGTGAGATATACAAACAGTCTAGTTGTCAGCAAACCGGGCATTTTTTTTTTAAAGAAAAGTTCTTTGTTCTTTCAGCTTTATGCATACCAAGATTTAAATCCCTTACTTGTTCTAATTAGCCCTCCGGAAATCTAATGACAGACTCTTACAAAAAAGCTAGAAAACAAAAGACGCCTTAACTCTATGACAAGGGAAGACAAAAAAACAGAAGAGATATTGCCCAATGCTCACAAATTATAAGCCGCGGTCTGCATGATATTACAGTCAAACTAAGTGAAGCGTACCCCTCAAAATTACATTTATTTAATGAATTGATTATTTGAATCTTGAACCCGCTAGTCGTATCAAGAATGCAACAATGAATTGATTATTTGATTGTTGAATTCGCCAGTTATTGCCAAAATCAATATGTTTAATTAATTTTTTTTTAACATTTAACTGACCTATTAGCCATATTCTTGGAACGACTAGCGGGTTCAATATTCAAATTAATGTACACATCTTGAGGGGTACGCTTCACTTGGTTTGACTGTGATATTGCTTTTGGGCTTTAATCACGGGAGTGTGATATTGATCACGAAAAGGTCAGCCTATTCCATCAATTTGTTCATATTCTGTTGTAAGGTTCTCTGCACTGCTACAGTTGTTTTAGCGCTGGACTCATGTTATCGCTTTTCCACTTGTTGTTTCATGACAAATATACAAAACTTCAACAGCTCAATTTGATTTTGACATGAAAATTGTGTGGCAACCAATCAGGTGCGAGATGAAAACGCAAGGAAAACAAACAGATGGAGAGGATCTTGATTGGAGTTGGACAGGCTGGAATTCAAGATGGCGTCCGGCGAGCATAAAATATCTCGAACTTCATCGTTTTTCTTCGTGAATTAAAGAGGCAATGCAGAATTTCATTGAACTATCTGGAGAGGAAACTATTGATTTCTCGTCGTAGAGTTACAAAACGGCCCAGTACACGTCTAAGATCAGAGAAATGATTGTTACAAGTTTATACCTACCCCAGTCTCAGAGGCTGTCATTCTCTTCATTTCATTTCATTCACATTTGAGCATCTCATCCAAACACAGAAGTTTGTGTCAGTGCACTGCTGGCATGGCAGATAATTTAAGGGTTTGGACATGACGGATAAAACTATTCTCCACCATTAGGTATTACTAGTAAACACAGTAAAGCGGCCGGCGTTTTCTCCCCTTTTCATGATTTTCGTGTTCTGTTGATGTCCGTTCTAACGCACCGATATATCGCCATACATGTATTAACCCGGAAGTGGCTCCACAACCGATAAATACATCCATATGTTTGATAATCTGTAGTGCCATTTCTCGTTTTCGGAGTGCCGATAATCCCTAAATTCAAAATCTTGTCATCTACCGGCATACTGGAAAAATGACAGGCCAAAAATTTTTCATGTTAACCGAGCCTCTGAAACTCCTGAAATGTTCACATCGAATATGGAACGCGCTTGCATGCACTCGCTCATGTTTGAAGTTACCTTAGTTTTAATGGGTAGCTGACGATTTTCACTGGCACTGAAAGAAATAGCGAATATTTGATTCGACACATTCACCGCCTCACCGGACACCGATCGTATTAAACTCATTCAGTGGTACACGAATGGAAGGAAAACATCAGCGATAACAATTCTGTTGATCGTATTTAACATGCATCAACAAGTACTGGCTGGGTAAGATGAACGCTTCGCCGTTCCCTGCTAGCAGAGACTCTTTTCCTGGTGTTCGCTGACGGGTGAAAAGAGACTCTTTTCTCCCGTCAGCGAACACAAGAAAAGAGCCTCTACTAGCAGGGAAGCTTCGCCGACGCCGGTTGCTGCAAGGCCGCCCTTTTTTGTTCAGTACCTCTGTAACATAAATTGTACCTAATATCTTCTGAACAGATCTAGGATTTTTTTCTGCCTTCACGGCTTAGAAGAAACAGCCGAGACAAGTCAAATAAGGGAAGTCAACAAACCCGGAGAAATCGAATTCGATCAACAGGATTTTCAGGCCAATAAAACATTCAATGCACCTCTACTAATTTTCCACCAGTATGAACCATAGCCTACCTTGGGAAGATTTTAGCCTGAGTCTAGTATATCCCGACTGTAAACTCCAGCACACCTTCAGTGGGTCTCCGTACTGCAGTTGTGATGGATTATTGCAAGCGACGCTGTACTTATTCAACAACAAAAAATCACTCAAGCATATCATAGACAAAAAATATGTATACATTATTAATGATCTGTGCTCTCGACTACGATGCTTTGCGGCATGGCGATTTGTTCTCTACGTCTGGCTTTATTTTCAGCATGTTCTACTAAAATTTAGGATCGATTTAGACAACTATTCAGTGAACGCAACAAACTTTTCGTGAACAGTTGCTGACAGCGTTAATAATTCAAGTTTCACAATGGCACCAGGACTATTTCCATTTGCATTATTGCAATAATTGTTACGGATATCTCCGAAACATAATACAAGCATTTGCCGCTAAAGTGATCTCTTGAACATAAGTCAGTTAATTCTGATCGCGAAAAAACAGCCTTGATGACTTTTTTTTCCACATTTCCATACTTAACGTAACTGAAAACCTTGCGCAAAGTGAGTATCGCTAATAAGTAAGCTATAAATTCTAGCATGCAAAACAAACTGTGGGGACAGATTTGGAGACCTCATACTGTTTTTGTTCAGTGATTCCGCCCTCGGTCCGTCGCTCTGATGGCTCTACTGATAAGTTAAAGTATTTTGAACGAGATGCACAAGTCATTCGATGGTCAGACCACTCAACTATTGATCAAAGATTTATTCTGTTATCCTGATAGCCGAAATTGTATCCGCAAGAGTAGCCCCTGTGGGTCGTTGCCCGGGGGGGGAGTACTCCCAGAAAAATTGGGTGGGGGTGTGCGGCCCGCGTCCCAAAACCCCTACCCTATTTATGACCAAAATCTGCGATATTTCCTACCCTATTTATGACCTGACCAAAAATTCGAAACCCTATTTATGACTTGACCATTACCTCAAAATCCTGTTAAAATACCGTGAACAGAATTTTTGAAGGGCGTTTGGTGATTTTCCGCTTTGCGATAATGGTGCAAAAGTTTCTTAAAAACATAACCATTGTAATCAAGGCTAGATATCAAACACCATACCCTATTTATGACCGAAATAGCCAAAATCAGCTAAAATTGATACCCTATTTATGACCAAAACGGCTGAAAAACCATACCCTTTAGGGCCGCACATACCTATATAGCCCATATAAGGGAGTACCCCTCCGGGGTCCTTGTGGCTGTAGGTCCGTCATCCGCACTGTTATGGTGTGGCTTGGACTAGGGGCAGACAAACTACGTAATGACGCCCTGTTTTCTTAGCTCAAATTTGTTTGATTTCTATCATCATAATTAAGACATTCTAAACATTGTTCTGTTCGCATTTTATTTAAACAAAAACTTATTCCAGGTATTCCCCCGGGGGAGGAACTTTAGGAATTTCTGGGTGGGGATGGGTCGTTGGAACCCTGGAACCCTTAGCCTATACCAGAGCTACAATAGTTCAGCTGAATTTTGCTATCCTATATATACTAGAGTTAACTCCCCAAATCCCTCCTATCCTAGACTAGCTGTTTTCCAGAAACTGATTTTTGACAGTTAATAATATCCAGTAGCGTTTTATGATAGTCATCTATCAACGCTGTTGAGGCTGAGTCGTGAAAATTTAATCTTGCCGATTTCATTTTTTTATATTTTTGAGTAGCAATTCCTGGTTTCCTTAGTTTCATGAAAAATGATACCCTATTCTAGACCCAAACGTTCTGGGCCGGGTTGTTCAAAGCCCGATTAAGCTAACCCAGGGTTAGCGAGAATTTTGATTTCAGTTTTGTAGCTTTTTGGTGTGGTGTTCTGTTTATATTATTTGCCCTTCAGTTTTGAGCTGTAGTAATCTCAAACTACACCAAACATTAGAGATGAAAAACGTTTTTAAACAAGAAAACATGATGCTTCAGTTACATGTAATGGTTAACCCTGGGTTAGCGTTAACCGGCTTTCGAACAACCCGGCCCAGATTTATATACCCTATGCTAGAGTAAACTGCTTGAAAACCCGGCATACCCTTCATAGCGGCACATACCTATATGGCAGTACCCCGGGGAGTATTCCCATGGTATGACTGATATAAACGTAACAAATAACGAGCAAACTAAAATTGCAACAAGGAAATATATACTAGAGTAGGAGTATTCGTACGATTACAGACTAAATAAGTGTGATTTGTTCCTTAAGATCCTTTTTCCATGGCTTGAAAAACAAAGCCAGCAGTCAATCTACATATATTTGGATCAGCATTACTGAAAAGAAATAATAGTTTCTCATGACAGGAGCTCATGATAATCAAAATTCACGAATAGCTTAAATTTCTTTCACTGATTTCCTCAAAAACAGATTTTCTTAGGTTATCATATAATTTGCAATGAAATATCAAATGCATTTCATCTTCAACTGGGTTGAGGGTGCAGTGATTGCATACCCTTACGCTTTAAGGAGTTTTGAAAATAGTGAACTACTACACAATTAGATTATGAGCTCGGGGATTTCTATCGCGTGATAGTTGACGAGGTCGCATAGAAACCGAGAGCGAATAATCTAATTGTTTTAGTATAAATCTACTAGTCGTTCAAAATCCTATTCAAATACACCTCGAAAACGCCAAGAAGTACCGTTATTTTGTTAACAAGGGCACACTACTACGCTACTCACTATCTTTCAAAATCTGGGAATCTGTCTCACCGGAATTTAAACGTTTTCCATATATGCTCTTCAAAAAGCAGTATAAACGATTCCTATTGAGCACTCAAAACTGACCATAGTTCATTGTGCTAGCTATATAAGATAATGCTGCACAATATGCAGGACATCATTTTCTTTTCCTTTATTCTAACTTGTAATTATGCACTGTCCTTCTTCTCTTGCGATGATAATAATATCGTCTTTATGGTAGCTATTAATTTTAAATATACTTAACATGGGGCCAACGCCAACTTATATCTACACATGACAGTGACCAACTCGAAAGCCCATTGGCTACTTTGGTCACTGTACACGATTAAATAGTGTTTTTTCTAGCTAATTTCTGTTTGTATTTTTTTTCTGTATTATTGTAAACTATGTTGAATTTAAAACTTGGTTCTTCTCTGTAACTTACTGTTGAACAGTGTAAAATAATAAACTTGAACTTGAACTATCACGGATTAGTAGAATTCTGCTAGTATACTAATGCAAATGCTGCAGTCTGATTGGCTGAGCTACTCGTATACTATCAGCCATTAGAGTGCAGTTGGCTGTCGGTCCTCTTCGAAATGCGATGTTTTCATAGTTTTTCCGAGGTTTTGGAAGGAAATTTAGATGTAAACGGGTAATTAAATTCCTAAGTAAACCAAAAGAGGCACATTTACGGTTTCTTGACTTTAAAAACTTGAAACTATTGAAAAAGCGGGTACGCACGTAAACAACTACAAATTTGCCAAGTACAGTTCGATACGCGCAACTTTGTTAAGGGTAAAGTTCAATAATGTGCGGAAAAAATCATTGGAAACCGTTGTTTTTGTTAATTTCAGTTAGAATTCTACTAAAACAATTAGATTATTCGCTCTCGATTTCTATGAGGCGATAGTTGATTCGGCCTTCGGCCTCATCAACTATCACCTCATAGAAATCTCGAGCTCAATATCTAATTGTTAAATAGACAGTGAGTAGCGTAGCCAATCAGAAAACGGCATTCGTGATAGAACGCTAGTAGATTTGTATACTAAATTTAACTAGGTGACTAATGCAAATCCTATATTTTAATTGGCTACGCTGCTAGAGGATTCGATCGCAGGCTTTTCTCTCGTTTTTTGTCCAAATAAACATTTCTTCAACTTGTAATTGCTAACTTTGTCATTGTATCTCGGGTAAACTGTAATGCAAGGACCACTTGTACAAACAGCAGCGGGGAGTGAAGACCCTTACCGCTGTTGTGCGAGAGACTGGACTCTATAGCAAACAATCCAAGATGGCGGCGTTTCGGACAGTGCCTGAACGACTTTTGAGACCTGTCGCACGAGCATTGTCTGCAAGAAACAGCGAATTTCTTGCTTCCAAAGCCACCCTCGGAAAATCTAGAATGTACCGTGCTGTCCTGTGCAAGGAGCTGGGAAAGCCTCTCGTTGTAGAACAAGTGCCTGCTGCAGAGAAACTGAAGGCGTCCCAGGTGAGCAGACATGGAGTGAACTTGTGGTGCTGTTTTCTTTTAAAATAATCTGATTTTTTTTAATTCTTTGAGAGAAAGGCTTGATTAAAAGCCCAACACATACATTACATTTTTCATTCATGAATAATTTGCATATGGATATCTGGGATATCAAATTCTTAATTCTCCCAATTAGCACCATTAGCAACATTTGCTAATGTTAATTTGGTCAAGTAAAGAGAATTTGTATGTCTCCCAATACTTCATGAGAAAGCAGGAGGTCAGTTATGCATCACATTCTTCCAACTAGCACAACCGTATAAGAAATTGCAGGTGTATTTTGCTGGTTGCAAGTTGCAGGTTGAAAAGATCGTAGTTGAAGTTTAATATACCCTGTTATAATCCATGAATATTTTTGCTTGCACATGACTAGTTTAAACACGTCACTTGATGGAATATGCCCCAGCTAAAACTGAGGAATATCCAAGTGAAATTTCCCAATTTTCAAAACCTCGCATGTTATGAAAAATATTTGATGGATGTTAAAGACCATAGTCTCCATTTCATGCAAAAGTATGCTTGGACATGATCTTTTTCTCAAAGCTCATATTTTTCCTTGAGCTGTTCTCTCAGAAAACTGTTTGCTTGTTGGAACAGGTAATGTCTGTGGACAAATATGCGAGCCAAATGGAGGCTATTGTTTAAATAAAAAAGGCTAGCCGCAAGCAACCTTAGCTTATGTAGCTTGACTGGAGTGCTTTTCAGGCTAACCTAAGTGCTAAGTAGACTAATTCAAGCTTCAAAGTCTATTTTTCGACCTGCAGCCTGCTAAAAAAAATCTGGGCCGGGTTGTTTGAAAGCTGGTTAATATTAACCCAGGATTATAGTTAACTGCAGCATTATTTTTTCCTGTTTAAAGAGGTTTTTCACCTCTAACGTTTGGTGTAGTTTGAGATTACTACAGCTCAAAACTGCAAGGCAAACAATATAAACAGATCACCTCACCAAAAAGTTACAAAACTGAAATCAAAATTCTCGCTAACCCTGTGTTGGCTTAATCAGGCTTTGAAAAACCCGACCCTGCCCAATAAGAAATGCTTGGAGAGACCACTTAGGAGAATGTGTGTGTCAGCATTATTAGAAAGATAGGAGCAAATGAGCAAATTTATTTTTGTTTTATTTATCCACCTCTCATAACATACTGCATTGCCTGAACCTCAATTAATTGCATAGCTGTTGCTGTAGACTTGATCTGTTTTTTGTATTTACTTATTTTTTATTTGTCTGTAGTTTTTACTGTGTAGTTTCTTTTTCTCTCACTGATTATCCTGGCCGACCTTGATTAACACTGCTACTAGACTTGCCACAAGTCGACCTTATTTCTTGAGTGACGAAGTCGCGAGGGCGCACCCGAGGGAAAGGACTTTTAGAAAGTCTACACTGCTACCTACAGAGCCAGGGAATTAAGCATTAATTGTAAAGTAATAAAATGTTGTTGTTGTAGTTGTTTGTTGTTGTTATAGCAAAAATTCAACTGTTTGCTTTCCCTGTACATATATTTCCAATTGACCATTGAATTTCAACTACATTGTATGCTGTCAGGCTTACATAATTTCTTGGACCATATTTAATTTTGAAGGTCAGAGTTGCTGTCCATAGCTGTGGCATTAACTTTGCTGACATACTCATCTGTCTCGGAAAATATCAGGAAAAACCACCATTGCCATTTACTCCAGGCAAGTAGTACATACCTGCCAACCCCCAGGGTACAAAAATCTGGAGATGTCTAGAAATCTTTGCATTGCGAGAATGTCATTAAAGACAATGTCCAGGAATAACCCCCAAAAATCACCCAAAAGGCATTCTGAGAGACCGGAAGATTTAATGAAAAACTTGGAGACTCCCGGGAAAACCAGGAGAGTTGGCAGGTATGGTAGTAGCCAGAAAAAAGGTTATGTGTCTCTTTTTGGACATATATCATTTTCGCCATCTGCCTATTTCCCTAGCTACAGTAGGTCTATTTTTTAATTTGCTTCACCTGTGTTTGTAGGTAATGAAATTGCTGGTGTTGTGATTGAAACTGGAGAAGGAGTAAAGCATCTGTCAAAGGTGATTATACAGTCTGTGGAATCCCAGTTTTTTTAACCTTCAAGGGAAATGAAAATTGGTCAACAAAATCAGATAGTTGAATTAAATCGGGGATAAAATTACAGTGTTCGACTGAGAAGAAGGAAACAACTTTTGGCTTGAGTTATTGGGAGGTTCGAAAAAATGACGGTTTGAGAAATTGGGATTCTGCTGTATCATTAAAAAATTAACACCTTCCATCCCCTTAAGGACGTTCGCGCCCATTGCTACTGCGCATCTCTAGTGCGCACGCTATTCATTGGTCACGAGCATGCCACGTCATTTTCAAGCGCGCGCACGGAGTCGAAAACTCAACAAAATATAGAGCTGATGACCTTTACGTTAACTTTGTGTGCGAATATTTTTGTTGGATGCTCGGTGACCCCCAATTTTTTTTCGGCAGATCACTTCCTTTTCTGATTCTTTCCATTATGCTAAAAAACAAAAAAAATCTGTACGTGGGAAGTTTTAATTATTTCTCATATACTATTCAAATAGGGTCGAATTGGTACGTGGATACAGGTGTGCGTAACTTAAAAGTTGTATTTTTTAAGGCTAATTCTAGCTGATTTAATGACATGTGTAGCAAAGATCTATCAAATAGGCCTATATATGCTGTGTTAAACACACATAACTAAGATATGATTCTTCAAATTAACTTTATGCCGATAGTAATGAATCTGGGCAAAATCGCCTCGAATGACTGGAATCCTAGAAATGCTATGGTCTGCGATACGCCTTATCTTCAAAACGAGTTCGGTGACCCCCGATTTTTTTTTACGTTTTTAATCTAAACTTATCATTTTCTTCCTGCAGACAAAGTTTAAAAAAAATCTGTGCGTGGGAAGTTTTTGGGCGCGAACGTCCTTAAGTAAATATCCAACAGCTGTATGGTTCACAGGGATGTAACTAAGGCAGGCCTTGATATTTACTTTTCCCTTAACTTGCCAGTGTAGAATGTACAATTGGAAATTTACTTTCCACAGTAAAAATTACCTTTCCAAAGGAGAAGGAAGCATATTGTTTTTTTACTAGCCATAATCAATTAATGTAATAAAGTTAAATTTACCAAATGTTTGGAGCACTTTATTAGTCATTAAAATTGGGACGCCTTGCTCTGGGATCACTGTTCTATCAACTTTTCAGTGCAAGGAGAGGATCAAAATCAGAAACAGGAATGCCTTCTGCAGTAACCTGCATCAAGCAGTCTAATATATCCACAGACAGGCAAGACCTTCAATCTGATTTGATCTTTCCCATGAGAGAAAAGTCACATTCACAACAAGCTGTTGACAGGGGTAAAATCAAGAGAATCTCAACTAACATCCAGAGGACCAATTAGACAGGTTTCCTACCATATTGACCAATCAGTTGGCTGGATGTCCCACGCCAATTCTGTTCTGCTTCGCATACTTCTCATGCATTCCACGTAAATAAATATCCGCAAAATTTGGCCACACGAACATAATTTGGTGTGTTGGACAATACATGTCTTATTAGATGTTTTTTGTGTAGTATTGCTGAGATTTGTACTCGTTGTTCAAAATACGGCACAACTCTTAAAAATACTCAGCGATTCTACACAACAAAACGTCTAATAAGATAGATATATATATTTATAACATAGTATTGACATTTCTTGGTTTGTAATTTCAGGGTGATAGAGTATTTGGACTTGCAGCACTGGGTGGGTTTGCTGAGGAATGCATTGTTGAACAGAGTGTAAGTTCTTAATTTCAATGACAAAACTTTTGTTCAATAGGACTCCTTTACTAGTCCAGGTACTATAACCATGTATTAACTTTAGATGATAAATAAGCAAGTTCATTCCCTCAAATACAACAGGAGATGTAAGACTTGTTTGTGTGTTACAAGACAGTCAAACCTTTTAGATCTGAATGGGAAACAATCAGAATGTTCTAAACTTTTCTTTGTGTTAGTTTGTCATAAAATGCTTGATAAAGAATCCGTTCCTGCAGACGGCTGTGTGTTGGTCGACACACCACCAACTGTCGGCCAACTGTCCGCTGACTGTTGGTTGACTGTTGGTCGACTGTTGGTCGACTGTCGGCCACAGTCGACCAACGCGTCAGCCGACGTGTTGGCCAACACGTTGCTAGGATCCAATTCTTTACCTTTACCAAATGCTTAATAGCACTCTAACTTTTTGTTGTCTACAGGGTTTGTGGAAGATTCCATCCAATATGGATTATAATCAGGCTTCTGCTTTTGCAGTTTCTTATGGCACAGCATATGTAGGCCTGATCGACAAGTCCAATACACAGCCTGGGTAAACATAGTTGGTTTATTGAAGTGGAATTCTGATTTCTCAAACTCTTGTTTTTTTTTTTTTAACTCCCAATAACTCAAACCAAATTAGTTTCCCTCTCCTCAGTCTGTGATTTTATCCCTGTTTTCTCAAACTACTTGTCTCAGTTGATTTTCCTAAATGAATTTTTGTTTCTCTTGGAAGTTTGAAAAATAAAGGTATAACTGTATTTTGGAATCATCTAGCCTGTGTTGCAGATGAACTTAATCCTGGTATAGTCCGTCTGCCAATCAGCGACCAAAACCTTGTTCCACACCCTGTGTTTTACCAGGGTTTTCTATAATAGGCTCTTATTGGCTCTTGCATATGGCTGTTCTTTCGTGCACCATGATTGGATGAGGGGATCTTGAGGAACGGTGGTTACACTCTTGATGAATACCGGATACACAAATACACTGAGTGTAAACACGGCGGCGATCACAGAATTAGTGTTTGAAGCGGTGGAAAGCAGTTCGAAATATATGACAATCTTTCCGAGCAATGGGACTCTGTGAAAGTTTTTTGGGGGCAACCAGTTTCAGAAAATCTTTCATCTTTCGATGCCTGTTGATTGTCGTGGATATAGTTCATTCTAAACCAAAACATGCATACATGACGAGTGACTATGCATGCAAAGCAGCAAAGAAAATAAACATACCATTGCGTTAGCAACTCCGAACAACATTTCAGTAAAACTTTGGCATTTAAATATGCCTGTCCAGGTAGAAGTTGACAACAATCACTCAGGAGAAACGAACATGACATTAAATTTGCCATAATGTTCAAATATAAGACTTGGTCCACAAGGTTCATTTTGAAAAATATCCGCAACAATCGGAAGGCATTGGAAGATTTTAAAAACAAAAACATTGTTGCCTTCAAAAATCTCTGACAGATTCCTGTTGCTCAGGAAGGATGTCAGGTTCGCACTGCTTTTTCACCGCTTCAAACGTCAATTTCCCCTGATCTGTCATGATCACCGCTTTGTTTATTTTGTGTATCTGGTACTCATCGAGAGCGTAACCTTGGCTCCTCGAGATCCACTTGTCCAATCACGGTGCATGAAAGAACAGCCATATGCAAGACCCAATTATTAGAACCTATTATAGAAAACCATGGTGACATGCAGGGGGCAGAACTAGCTTTTGGTCGCTGATTTGCAGACAGACTATACTGGGATTAAGTTCGTATGCAATACAGGCTAAGAACCATCCAGAATCATGATTATTTGGTCATTTTAATATTTGTAGGTCCTGTTGAAAGGAGTTTTTTTTTTTGTGAAAAGAATATAATATTGTTTTTTTTTGTCGTCATTCTAGGCAAACACTTTTAGTTACAGCTGCAGCCGGAGCACTCGGCTTAGCCACTGTTGACATAGCGGCCAATGCTCTGGGAGCCAAGGTAAGGTGGAGATAACCTGGCTAAAAAATAAAAGGCAGTCTCTCAAATATTGATTAACATGTACCGGTACTCATGAAAAGTGTCATTCTCTTTGAGGTTATTGGAGCTGCAAGCAAGGACAAACTTGATGTTGTTACAAGTATGGGAGCCTCAGCTACAATAGACTATAACCAGGAGAGTATAAAAGACAAGGTATGATTATAAACTTTTGTATTATTGATGAAAGCTTTTTAGTTTTAGGTGGGTGGAAATATTATCTTAACTGCCTGACTTTACCTTAACTAGCTGAACTATTAAAAGTATGTTATTCTCGTTAGTGATAAGTTGGACAGCATTACTTGCTGTGGGAGGGTGGGGCATAACTCTGTTAGGAGGGAATGTTGGCAGTATGAAAATTACTTAATATGATATAAAATACACTCCCAATATTCAATCCCGGGTATTCAATACCTTTTTCAATGTCCTGACCATTCCCTTGACAATGCACAATTACATTGTCAAAACATTTTGGTCAGACATGAAAGCCAGAAACAAAATCTCCTCAGCCCCAAAACTTCTCTGTTGAGATCTGTTCTTAAAGTCTGAAGTCCATAGGCCAACAATCCTTCACACCCCCTGGGCTCTTTTATCCCTTATTCCCTAAGGATCACTATGTGTACACTTAGTCAGAGTGCAAAAGTTAATTACTGGTAATAATCATGTTTTGGTATAATTATTAAATTTTGTAATATTATATTCTCTGTTCTAGGTTAAAGAACTGACAAGAGGGAAAGGAGCAAATGTTATCATGGAAGCTGTTGGAGGACAGATTTTTACTGAGTGTCTGAGATGGTAAGATATTGAGACTGCAAAATTTTTGTACAGTTAAGAGCTGCAGAGATCTGACTACATACAGTATTTGTATAACAATCAAGTGTGTCCATCTATCTGTCCATTGGTCTATCAATTTCTCACTTCTTTACAAACAGATCTCTTAACTTCTTCTGGGTATGTGTACATGTTTGGGTTGAATCTCTGATGGTTATCTCTAAAATGTAGGAGGTGAACCTTTCAAGAAGAGTTCTCCTTTAACTTTTTTCCAGGTTTGGTTACTTCTAGCTCACTCACTGATTTTAGCGTCAAAAAAGTCAAGTGAAGTGAATGTTAGTTTTAGCATACTGACATGTATTTTCTTAAAATTTTCTTATCTAGCGTCGCATGGGGAGGAGTCATTCTTCCAGTTGGCTTTGCTTCAGGAGATATTCCACAGGTATAGTGACAAGTTTAGCTTGGGTATGGTCTAATGATGGAAGGTGGAACAAATTCACACCATAAACTGGTAACAATATTCCAGACATGACAACATGCAAGTGGTTATTGACTTTGTCTTTGGTCATGATTACTCACTCTTAGGGCTGACATTAAGGGCTGTAACCCATAATGGGGTATGTTTGATTTTTTTCTTGATGCTAGAAGTGAAACTGCCTGTTCTTGATATTAGAATTCACCCACAAAATAACAAGTTTTCTATGGGTGTGGATAACAAGGCTACTGGTGAATCAAAACTTGATGACAGTCCTGACTGAGGAAGCTTGCTATCTGACTGTCTCTTTTGATTGTCCATCAAGATGGACAATTTTAGAATTTCTGAGAAGGCTTTGCTGTATGTACTCTATAGATTGACCGTGTCTTTGCATGGTGACTAGCTTAGCAGTTGTAAAGTAATTTGTTTATGACGGGTTGCACTTCTGAATTTTGGTTAATATTTAATGATTTTGCAGATCCCTGCAAATGTTCTCTTGGTGAAAAACTGTTCAGCTGGTAAGTTGTATTTATTCATCACAATTATGTAACTCATTAATAGGAATTATATAATTATCATAATGTATTGTGACACAATGTGTTTGCAGACCTTTTTCTGAATTTACCTTTTCAGTCTTTTTGCCTGGAAAAGAAATGATAAATTTGAAGGCTCATTAACACCGCAGCTTGACTCTGGGTTGTGTAGTATAGACTGAACAACTTGGCTGATTATTGCTTCTCTCTTGTGGATGGTGTACCTGTCTATTCTAGTTTACTCCCAGAAATTTTCTAAAATTCTTATTGCGTTAGGGGCATGTTGGTTTAATAGTTAGTGTCGGTGTGCTGGCACATGGGTTTGAGCTCCTGGGCAGTTTAACAATTACTGTAGCTCTTGGACCCTTCTTGCTGGAGCCTATCTTTATACCTGCCAACTGGCCTTGTTTTCAGTAAAATGCGTGAGATTTTTCGTTTCCACAGAACTGGAATTTCCGAAGATTTACCGACAGCTTCGGAAGATTGCCGAAGTTTTCGAAAGAATTCCGAAGATCGCAGAAGATTTCCCGACGAGTTCCGAAGATAACCGAAGGTGTAGAAAGATTTTCGAAGACTTCAAAAACAGGGCGTGCCAATGATTTTCAAATGATTTCCAACCAACCTCGAGCATTATTAAAGGGTTCAAAGATGTTCTGACGACTTCTCGAACGTTTTTAAGCAATTACACTCGCTATTGTCAGTTAGGCGTGAGAAATTGGTCTGAATGCGTGAGATCACAATTTTAGATCCGAAGGCGCGAGACTCGCGCATAATGCATGAGAGTTGGCAGATATGTATCTTTGTTTCCATTGCATTAAGGTTACTCTAAACCTTCATAGGACTACTTTTGTCAAATTGTCTTGTTTTCAACCAAATTAGAGTTCATTATTTAAAATAACATTTTCCAAAAAATGAAAATGAAATATTGGAATGTATGCAAGACTTTGGAAGAAAAGAGATTTTTAACAAAAGTTAATAAACCATCAAGGTGTCATAATCCTTAAAAGGTAAGGTGGACTCCTCAGCGACATTTTGCAGCAAATGGCTTAATCCAGAGATCCTATATCAAAGATTTCATTTCCACCAAGGTTACCTCCTTGTAATCACACTTTAACAATTGCTCCTCAGTTTCTTTTTGTTTTGTTGGTTATCACTTTCCTTACGTGTGCACTTAAGATGTGACTGTAACTATTGCTTTCCTGCACAGCTCCAGTTTGCATACTGTGAATGCTAGGCATTCAGTTATTTCATCGACTGGTGGCTTTTTGAGTTGACATATCCCTATGGGAAGGTGTGACAAGTTTATAAATCCTTAGAAGGCAGAAACCTGAACTCATTTTGATAGAATCCCTCCTCTTTAAATGAATCAAGAGGTTATGTAGAATTGATGATTTTCCATGAATTATGGCCAGAATATTCACTGATAGATAAGGAACAAAAGTCTGGTGACAAATTCTTTAATTTTAAATACTTTTCTCATGGCGGCCTCTAGTGCAACACGCTACGCAATTTTTTCAATAGTGACACTTGACAAATCCATGAAAAGATAACCGATAGAAATAAACGAAAATGCTGACACCCTTTGAGAGATTGATGCTTTGTGATTAACCATGCACAGTTATTTTGCTTAATTTGCTGGAATTTCAGATGGTCATGAATTTTGGCATTATCGGCTTGCTCGCCCTCTTCTGCCTCCTTAAGAAAGCAATTGGCAAAACAAAAAATTATCAAATTCTTCATTTCATAATCTTTGTATTGATGTATTGTTTATAGCCATAAGGCTTTCCTTGAAAACAGCACTCAGATAAATTTGTTTTTGGAGGACACCCACGAAGGTTTGGAGTAACCTCAAGTGAAAGTTTCGAGAGTATTTCTACTTTCTCATGGGTGGGATTTTAGTTTAGAGGCTCTGTAAGGCAACTGACTCTTACCAGAGAACACATTCAATCTATTGACCCACTTTGGCCTATCAGACTTCACCTTGTGCCAGTAATTTATCACTGCCCATTAATTTTTCAACCCTGGGTGGAGACCTGTGGCACTTTTGTACCATTCAAAGAAAATGTGGGCCAAAATTACTTCTAAACTACAAAATGTCAACTTTAAGTTGCATAACCTGTTTTTGTTACTTGACTGACTGAGTGTTTTTTCTTTCTTTTTTACAGCTGGTTTATTTTGGGTAAGTACTTCTCATTGTTAAGACTTCAAATTCTATTTTTGGTGTGTTTAAGTGTTTGTGGGTACATATACAAATGACTTTGTATATGTTCTTTTAATAGACCACACAATGCCAATAATTTACAACAATCTTTGTTTTTGTTCTTTATTAGGGATCACACATGAAGTACAACCCAGCACTTCTGAAAGAATCTGTAGATAAATCTTTAGAGTTACTTGTGCAGGGAAAGCTCAAAGGACCACATATCTCTGGAGAATTCGAACTAGACCAGGTACTTATACCTGTTGTTTGTGGGTGGTTTTAAGACATTGGAAGCTTATGCAATGATGATGGCGACAACACCTAGAAAAAAATTAATTTATGTTTTATAAGTTAAATTCTAGTCTTGATCTGTTCAGTACCTCTTGTTTGGTGACAATGCTTATTGCCATTGTGGTTTACTTGAGCAGTTGAATCAGTGTAAGAACTAATTTAATCTCCAACACAGAAGCTCTTTGGGTTCAGTGAGGAAAGATAAGCCTAAAAATTGCCTGCCTAGAAAGCTATTACAAGACATAATTTTGATTACAAAGACCTCAACGTTTGAGTTCTACAAAATATCCATAATCCACCCCCCCCCCCCCCCTCACAGAGAGAATTCCAATTTCATAGGGGTGGGGAGTTCTCTAAAATTAGCATTTAAAGAAATTGAAATTTCCAGAAGGTTGTCGGTGTGGAGGTACGGTTATTTTCTGGAATTACCCATTTCTAAAAGATCTCCATCCCTAGTGTCACATTTTACCAAAGAACAGCAAGTATTTTAAACTTCTTTTAAATTAACATTAGGATTCAATGATTAACTGCAAATTGGTTTGGTTTTTAGTTTGTTTTATTTCATCTGTTTATCTTGCACCAAGCAGACTTTCCATTTGTTATATCTCTTCAGGCAAATGAAGCTTTCAAGTTTGTGATGCAGAGAAAGTCGACTGGGAAGGTTTTAATAAAAACAAGATAAATGGGTTGTATCACAACCAGTGAAATATGTGAAATTATACATAGTATGTCACATGCGTTCGTAATCAAGATTACTGTAGTTAGAATTATTAACTAGTGGATTTGATAGTAATTAGGCCTTTTGCAACAGTTGGTCACGTGACCGATAAATTCTAAACTTTTAGCCACAGCAAAATGAATTTCAGAGCTGGAAAGAGCATGTTTTAAATAACCAGGACACCAATTTTCAGACCAATGCCGTGTAAGGTTGAGATTTAATGACGATTTGAATATTGCAAAAATTAGAAGGTTTTGTATGGAAGCGAGGAAGCTTTGCCCTCCAGAAACCTTTTCTGTTATTAATCACTACCAAAAGAACCTGCCGCCATATAACCATTGGAGATAGAAAGAGGTGTAAAATATTAGGAAAAATGGAAATTCCTAGGCCCTTACACCGAAAGGCAAAGATTTTATGGCAGCTTGAAAACTTGCAAAATTACAAGGATTTGTATGGAAAACCACTGGAGCGTGACTGGAGGGCAAAGCGACTTCTTCTCATACAAATCCTTCTAATTTTTAACGTCCATAAAAATTCTCCCTTAAAATATATAAACCTGAAAATTTGCATGTAAGCTTATTTGGAACTGTTCTTTCCATTTCTGATAACATTATGCATTACTAATGATTAATCAGTGTGTTCTTGAAAAGCACGTCACGTGACCAACTGTTGCAAAAGGCCTATTTGTAAGAAATACAAATTGTTGTTTGCATATCAGCAACAACAGTTTGTTTCAAAAGTTGTTTTATTGGTCATCTAACATTGTGATTCATCAGCTAACATCCAGTGTTTCACCATAGTTAATTGAGGGAAATGGTTTGGAAACTTGGCAAAGGTTTTTGTTGTATGTTTTTGTTCGCTATTTTGGGAGTAGCCTGCATTGCAGACAAACTAAACCCTGGTATAGTCTGTCTGCGAATCAGCGGCCAAAAGCTTGTTCTGCCCCCGTTGTTACCAGGGTTTTCTATAATAGGTTCTAATTGGCTCTTGCATATGGCTGTTCTTTCGTGCACCATATAATTGGAGGAGTGGATCTCGTGGAACCATGGTTACGCTCTCGATGAATACCAGATACTCAACATGAACATGGCAGCGGTCATAGAATTAGCGTTTGAAGCGGTGAAAAGCTGTTCAAATTATCTGACAATCTTTCTAAGCAACGGGAATCTGTGAAGGTTTTTTAGGGGCAATGATGTCTTTGTTAATCTCCCTACTGGTTTCGGAAAATCTCTCATCTTTCGATGCGTGCCGATTGTCGCGGATGTTGTTCATGCTAAACCACATGCATACATGACAAGTGCCTAAAATCTAAATTGTGTGGGGCTGTGGATGCTAAACAAACCTTCAAAGCGGCGAAGAAAATAAACATGCCATTGCATTAGCAACTCCAAACAACATTTCAGTAAAACTTTGGCATTTAAATATGCCTCTCCAGATGATTCTGTGACCGCCGCCGTGTTTATGTTGGGCATCTGGTGTTCATCGAGAGTGTAACCATGGTTCCACAAGATCCACTTGTCCAATTACGGTGCACGAAAGAACAGCGATATGCAAGAACCAACTAGAACCTATTATAGAAAACCTCAGTAACACGCGGGGGGCAGAACAAGTTTTTGGTCGCTGATTCACAGACGGACTATACTGGGGTTTAGTTTGTCTGCAATGCAGGCTATTTTGGGAGTTGACCCTGCACAAAACCTGACAAATTACAAAAGGTGGTTATGTGTGCTAATACAACTAACCAAAAGAAGCATTGCCATTATGTAATTGATGCATAGTCATTGAGCATAAAACAAAAGATGTGCAGGGTCAAGAACCTTCCAACATAAATCTCAGCCTGTTTGCTTCTTTGATGTTTACTTAGACTGCTGGCAGTCTGTTTTTATCTCAAAATTTCAGCAAGGATTATGAGGCAAGATGCTTTAGCCTAAAGGGGAATGGGAGACATGGGCCTTCTTCCCTACTCAGCCATACCACTCTTTTGTGTTCGCGATGATAGTAAACACTTGTCTAATGTTTACTGGCCTTCCTAACCATTTACCTCTATTAACTATGGTTTCACCAGCAAACCGTTGTAGTTCTTGCAGTTGACAAAGTCTCTGAAAGTCATATAGATAAACGCCTCCTGCAGGCTCTTCTTGGGCTTGTCATGCAATCACATGGGGGAGGAAGATTGCACGACGAGCACTTTAGAAGGAAGATTGCATGACAAGCACTTTAGAAGGAAGATTGCATGACGAGCACTTTAGAAGGAAGATTGCATGACGAACACTTTAGAAGGAAGATTGCATGATGAGCACAAAGAGCATTGTGTAAGAGACCAAGGCTGCTGCCTAACAGAAGCCCGGCAGCCTGGGGCACCCAAGAAAGTCCTTTGGGTGCCTAAGTTTTTGAAGCATCTCCCAAAACATTACTTGTTGGGCTCCTGACTTTTTGGCTTTTGCCCTTCTGGGCTCCTTGAAATATTGTTAGGCAACAGCCTTGGAGACTATACAGATGAATACAAATGCTTGACTTTGCTGACAAATCATTGCAAGTTTACTGGTGATTCATCCCAGCTGACTAATGAAACAAGATTTTATGACTCGGCAAGTGACTGGATAACAGTAACGGTAAGGTACGGTTATACTCTGGTTATTAAGTGGATTATTGAAAAACCATCCATTTATTCTCAAATCAATATGTCAATATGTTAAGTTGAAACACAGAAACTACCAACATTATGGGAGCATTTCTTTAAGAAAATCCAAGATTGGATTTTTAAATCTGAAAAAATCTGAAAATGGATTTTGCGTTTCTTTACTAAACAGATCAATCCAAGATCTGTCAGATCATGACATGTCAAAGGAACTGAAGAATCCACTTCCAGTGTGGTTCCTTTGAGGCACCATGACCTGAAAGATCTTGGATTGATCTGTCCAGTAAAGAAACGCAAAATCCGTTTTCGGATAATTTCGGATTTAAAAATCCAATCTTGGAACGCACCCTATGTCTGCACTTTGGGTATTGGTTTTGCTGATCAGAGATTTTTTGGTGTAGCTTGAACAAGGTCGATGTGAGATTCTAGATTGCAGTGTTGGTACATGTACTTCAGAAACTGCTTACACATTTAATGAAATAACAGCACAGACAAGAACTCCCCTTCAATCTGCCAAAATTTTCTTGGTATTACTGGCACTTAACCAAATCATTGCACATACAGCATACAGTGGAACCCCAATGTAAGAAATGTCAAGAAAGTTCAAAAATATAAATATTCCAGGCGTTTGTCGCAATAGGGGTCTGGTCCAGACACTTTATGTTACTGTTGGTAGCTTTGGTCAGGGGGAAGAATGTTGTTGTACATGTACCTAGGACTTCATTAGAACTTTTGGGGTTCATTTTTGAGTTATTTTTTTGTAAAAAAATACCTCTTAGTCGGCGCGTCAAGTATGTTGTGTACGGGTCAATGGATCAGTGAGTGAGTGAGTGAGTGAGAGATGTATGTATGTCACACCAATCAGATCGGGTCTACTATAAACAGCCAATCAAATTTCTTGTTTTAAAGGTAAATGGTGTATGAGAAGATATGATCCCGATACAGTTCAGAACGGCCATATTTATTCTTCTATAAAACAGGAGGAAGTATTCATATATTGGGTTTACTTCGGCATTTTCGGTGGGTTAGGTTGAGGATTTTAGTTATGGACGAGATGAGCCTTGAGGTTTGAAACAGTGCGTGAGTTAGTTGTATGCAAATGAACGAGATGTTATTTTTAGTTACAAAGGTAACTTGATATTTTTGTTTTTCACAAGGAGTAAATTCAATTAGACGTCACGCATCGTTGCTTCTAGTTCTTAGGAAGTGTTTTAGGGGAGACGAGACTATTTTGATTTGAAATAGTTCTAACGTTTACAATAAGTACAGGTAACGATTGTTTTGTTCTTGTTGCATGCAAATATAGAGAGATATTTTTATTTTTCACTTACAAACGGTAATTTGACACTTTTGCTTTTCACAAGGGAGTAAATTCAATTAGAGCTAACAAATCGTCAGCACCTGTTCCCACGAGATGCTTGCTATTTTTAGTTACAAACGGTAACTTGACACTTTCGTTTTTCGTGTCGGAGAAAATCGGTCGCACGAGATGTTTGCTACTTTTAGTTATAAATGGTAACTTGACACTTCTATTTTTGATATGGGAATAAATTCAATTGGAGCTTACAAATTGTCGACTATTGTTTCCAGGATATTAAACAAAAAAGAAGCTTTCATTTATAAACTGTTTTTACGTCTCTGCAGTAGCAGTTTATAGCTTTATTTTTTGACATTCATTTCAGTTCGATATTTTTTTGAAGACTGTGTGGCGTCAAGTTAAAGTGCAAAATCAGACTGTCGATGTATCAGAAAGTTTTTTTTTTCTCTTTCTTTCTATTTTCGGTGAAGTGGTGTTGTTTTGTAAAAAGAATAAACTTACGACTCGTATAAAATGCGAAAAGTTCTCTAAACGGCTTGAGTATTTTTGAGCAAAAATTCCTCTTGGGGTTGACAGGGCTATGAGATCGGTGGGTGATGGGGAGTTATGCATGTGCGCATTTCACACCAATCACAGTGTGGGTTGTATCAAAGAACGAATCAAATTGCCTGTTAGAAAATAAGATAAGGAGACGTGTCAGGTTACTGTAGTTTGTTTAGTAAAACATTTTACATGTCATCGATTTAATTCTGCTATCTGTGAAACCTTTCAGTTCACAAAAAAATAACTCTTGCACGCCTTGCGTGCCTAACTAAACTCGTTTTCAGGGTTCCACTGTACACTGTACAACAAAATTGCACCTCTGGGCATCAAGTATAACAAATATACACTCAGTGATTAATATTTTGAAACACCAGAGTACTTACTTACAAAGATCCTTTTAAATACAACTTTATTTTTTCTAAATTATTGTGTAATTGCTATTTCAATTAAAACATAATTTAATTACAACACAATACACTGTAATTTGCTCGAAGGCCAAAGAAAATTGGTAGAGTATGGCTTGTTACAAAAAGGTTTGAAAGACTAAGCACTCTAGTTCACTATTATAACAACTGATCTGTTAATAATGTCCATGTCTCAACATATTTGTTTACAGTATCATCTTACCTATTTACAAGACAGGTACAAATTAACAATACCTAACTGACCTCCTCTAACACCACATGCTGCTGAAAAATTGAAACAAACAGTTCAATCATGTATACATGTAGTCTTTAAACAGCAGCAATCAAACTTAATCCTGAAAATGCATGTGACAGTTTAGGCACACTCCTTCTGTCCAGTGAAACACTTTTTCAAACTGTTAAAATTTAGTCTCCTTGATAAGGGATTCACTTGGAGTATAATGATGTTCCATTACATCACTGAATTTTCAAATAGTTCCTTAGAGGCAATGTTACTGGAATGCTCCTTGTAAAGGTATTGAAGTGTCCTCAATAAAATCCATTGACAGCAGTGCTTAAATATGATTTTGGCAGCTTCCTGCATTACTGATATTGTGGTTGATAATCAAATTCTGATCCAGCTTGTGTTGACTGCGGCGTTGGGTTAAATGGTTTTGGTGGCAGCTGAACAGGGTCTGGAGGTTGAGGCATCACTGAAACAGAGAACAGAAAAAATTTTGATAGCCATCAACATTACTCAAAACAAAATAATATTTGGTATGTGTACTCAATTAGGACTATCTGTGAGAGTCCATTTTATGCAAAGAGGTGTTTTGAAAGCAAGTGTTGGACATTATGGAACATTTACTTGTCAGAAGTGTGAAACTGAACATTTAGAAGATATAAACACAAACCTGGTTTAAACTGTTCAGCTGTCATTCTTGTGATACAGATTCCTACTCCTTCAATTAATGCCAACAAGATGGCTCCTACTGCCGCTGATCTAACAGCTGCTGATGGTCCACCTACAGATGATGAAAAATACTGTCAAGATTGTAGTCATGTTTGTGGAGGTATGGTGGGCTACTGTGTTTTGTTCTTGGGCAAGAGTAGACACTTAACGTTCACAGTGCCTCGTCCACCCTGGTATACAAATGGGGACTGGCCATTTTAATGCTGGGGTGTAATCATGTGATGGACTAGCATCTCATCCAGGGAGGGGTAGAAATACTCCCAGTTGTTTCATGCTGCAGAAATTGGAGTGCTGACCTGATGGGCCACTGAGCTCATGTACAGGCTTAACGTTAACCTAACCCTAATGTTTGGGATACAGTGACTGCTTGGGATGAATATTCATTTCATAGAGTGGCTAGGAATCCAGCATTGCTACTCCCACTTGGTTGGATTTAAGTCCACTGCAGGTTGCCCCATATGCAGCATTATGAAACATTGCCCTACAAGATCACAACTACATCACCCCTTTAATTTCAGAGGCACTTGGTGAGAGAAAATTGCCTTGTATAGGAGCACAAGCCAACAACATGGCTGAAGACTGGAAATAAGAAGTTTGCTTGACATCATAGAATTGTGTTTATTGTAACATTACACAATGATCCCCACATCACCTCTTGCAGCTAGCACAGCTCCTGTGATGGCACCACTTCCTATGGAGTTCCAAGGATCCTCTTTACCTCTTAATCCCATCAGACAGCAGTCAAAAGTGGAAAATAAACCTCCCCACACAGCAAAATTACCTGCAGTAACAAAATTAATAGCACGTCAGATTGAAGCCACCCAATATGTCTGTAGGCAAATAAGGACCATGCAACCAAACTGTGCTACTGAAGTTTAACATCCCCAGGAGAGGAAAATTGAGAAATTTTTTTTTACTGGCAGCCTACATGATATTAACCCTAGTTGGAACTACAATACCCAATGTTATGTGTTAACTTGTCTGTTGTTGATATAATTTACCTACAAAGCTGAAAATTTGTTATTGGTATGAAGAACAAGAAAACAGGTGAGTCATGCAAAACTAAAAATGACAGCTCTGGCACAATTCTCTTGACAACTTTGCAAGAATCCACCGTAAGAAAAAAAAGGAGGGCTGTATGTTTTACCACAATACCTTAAAAACAAAACTAAGCCCACTGGGCATAAAGAAAGATATGGTTTAACGGCAGTCGTTCCTAAACTAACAGCATTGCTCTTGTCGAGTTTGAATGACTGACAAGTTTTCTTTGTGGTTTTATACCCTCTTAGAGTTTTCGTGCGCAAAGCATTATAGGTAAATGGACCAGTCGCCATCTTTTTCCTTACAGTGGACAATCTCGTTCCCAGAGCCTCGTTCCCCTTGACCAGCGGTCGAAAAACGAGAGCTCTGGGAGCATCCATTTTGAAATAACAATGGGAAATAACCGAATTCTGGTTATCCGGTTCACTGCGCAGTCTCAGTCTGCATTTATTTCATGCCATGGCGCATGCCTGAAATGGTTGCTCCCAGAGCTCTCGATTTCCTGCCGCAGGCCAGAAGGATCGTGGGCTCTGGGGACGAGAATGTACAGTGGATTGATACAGAACTTTCGGAAATACTAACCTCCAAGAACAGGAGCCCTTGTTTTAACTGCTCCTATACTACCATAGAGTCTTTGTCCCTACAAGAAATACCACTTTTATCAGACCTCATATTAACCAACCAATCAAATGCACCTACAAAGAGGGGCCAGCACACCCGGTTACCAGGATGAGTGATTGGTCGGATTTAAGGAAAACAAACCCAGGAAAATGTGTAAGTACATTAAATTCTCCAACAAATACTCAGTGCATTTTCAGCCTACTTTAAATCACGTGTAAGTTGATCACTAGCACGATATGAAATGACTCACGGACAACCGTACAAACGTACAGTTAAACTGAAACAAATCTCTAACGATCGGCTGTACAACGTTCCTAAGGCCTTAAATGACCTAGAGTATCACAGGTTATTCCAAAAACGGGCCAGAAAAAGCAAAATGAAACTTACAGCCGGCGAATTTCTCCATCCTTTCACGAAGGAAAAGATTCCACCACCGATCGCTCCCATTGCGAAGGCTCCTCCACAATCATCCACAATACGGTAAGGACTAGAAAAAATTCAGGACCAGGAATTAGTTATTGCAGCTTTAAAAGACCTAGTTTTAAGAGATACAGCTAAGTTAAACGGCAACGACTGGTAAAATTACCAAGGCTCTCTCGCATATTCCTCCATTTTGTTTCACGCACGTTTTTATGCAGTTGTGACGCAATCATTTCAAGTGAGTTTTATTTCGGTCTCTCATTGGCTTAATAGTTACAGCCAATCACAACGTCAAAAAGAAGACGTAATAAAGACGGCGATGCAGGATGGGTAATGTTGTCTTCAGCCAATTAAAATACAAGTAATCTCGCGCCAAATTTCTTTGATTTCAATATGGCGGCCATTTGGATGAATTTCCCTTGCATTTCTTGTCGTTTTGTGCAGTAATCTCGATGAAATGTTGTCTTTTGTGGATATGAAAACATCCTCTGCTAAGTTAGCTGAATGGAGTCCGTCAGACTGGCCAGAGTCACTTCCAGAAATGAGGGTGATTTGTTTACAAATATAAGCTTAATTATATCGTCCGTATCCTGTGTGAAATTTTAATAATTTCTGTGTTTAAATTTTAATTCTTAGACGATCGACAATCTACTAAGATGCTCTATTTGCTACGAATTCTTTGATGTTGCAATGATAGTTCCAGAGTGTTCTCATAATTGTAAGTTCATTTTATTTAACAATGCCTTGGAAACGACAAAAATGTTATCCTTCCAAGACACAAATGTTTCGTTATCATGTGGAATTTTGAACAGAGATTTTACTGAATTGCCTCAGCTATTCTTGTGGAATCTCAGCTTGAAGCAAGTCCTACAAGTTATTATTTTATTTTTGTTGGGTTGATAACATTTCCATGTATATGTAACCCCTTTCATAGGCTTAAATTATAAATGGTGTCCTAATATTCTTTCTATTGTTATTGTTTTGAAATAATGCAAAGAAACAATACTTTTCTGAGAAAGTAATAATTACTTTCCCAAAAAAGTTTTGTTGCAAGTAGAGAGGGGTTGGGGCTCATCCTCACTGTAAGAACCTGTATTATTATATGGCTGTGATTGGCTACCTGATCGGGCAAGATGGAGCTTTCTTGCCCGCTCGGGACTTGTCGCTGTATCCAGCAAGAAAAATTTCCCCGAAAGCCATATAATAAATTATAAATAATAATTGTTTGGTCAAGATGGCTGAATATTGGACTCTTTTTTTGCGAGTTTATGGACCTTGACTTCATCTCAGTCCATAAACACGCAAAAAAAGAACTTGGCCAATATCCAGCCATCTTGACCTCACACTTGGTCAATAACCCATATATACTCACCAGTGACATAAAGCAAAGAAAACAAAGAAGTCAACGCAATAGACTCTAACTCTAACATTAAACAATAGCTATAAAACAAAGAAATATTTCACAGGTTTTTACACCGGGGTTGGGGTGGGGATGAAGAAGTAGAAAACCTTTTATGGAATTGGGTATATTTTGGGGAACAACACTTTCTCAACAGCTGGGACATTGCACTGTGAAAGAAATTTGGTACAATCTTAACATTGTGATTTCTGGAGAGAAGTAGTTCATTATGAGAATGATGTCAATGGTAGAGCTTAAAATTTTATGTTATAATTTCAGATTGCTCATTGTGTATCAGAAGATCTCTTAGCTATGAACCACAGTGTCCCACATGTTCCTTGGTAAGTGTTTGTGCGCATTTTTTCTTTTTAACCATCTTAATGCCTTAGACACCTTCTGATAAGGAGAGAATTAACTAAAAAAGGGAATGCCATCCTGATGCCAGGGCTTGAAAATAAATTGAATTTTAGCTTGCCATAGACAAGTATTAGTTTGCTCTTTTAATCGTTTAGTTGGTAAACAGACCGGACTACTTGCCAATCTCTTACCCATTGGGAAAGTGAGAATGAAAAGTTACTTGCCTGGAAGGAAAATCTGTTTGTTCAGGACAATGGGATGACATGTTTTTCAAGCCTTGAATGTATAACCAAATTCTTATAACTGACATTAAAAGAAATTTGTAGTGACCAGTATGGATAATAAATATTTTGAGCTTTGGATTGAGTTTATGTCAGCTGATCATGAGAGGGTAAAGTGCTAATAATTTTCTGTTTTCTTGTAGAAAGTTAGTCCACCAAGTTTAAAAACCAACAGAGTATTAGATGAATTAGTAAAGAACTTCATCAAAGTCAGGTATTCTACTCCTCTGTGTTGAGTGAGTGATTTTGTTGTTTAGCTTGGTACTAAATATGATATCAGAGTTTTTAGATCAGTTTTTTCAGTTTTTGCTTTCAAAACATCCTGTTTTTTGGTTTTGGTTTTGATTGCAGTTTTTGTATTTTTCCTGTAGCATTTGTTTTTCAATTTTGGTGATGAGAAAAGCATTTTTTTGGGTCCGGTTATTTGTTTGCCTAGTTTGCGGCCTGTTTATTTCTCCTAGGGCAGTCTATTTAAGTGAATGAAGTGTGCTTTTATTATCGATAATTCAATGACATAAGATTAAGAATGAGAGACCACTTCTCGATAATTGATACTACCAGTGAGTCCTGTATTCTGGTCAAATTTAGTTCAGATGTGCTCTACACAAATCAGAATAGTTCAATTTGGAAATTACAACCACCTTCTCTCTCATCCCATGTTTTGCAAAAATCAAGTAGTCAGGGAGTTAAGAGTAAGTTTAAAAGGTATGGCAATGATATCAAATCAAAATTCTTGAACCTTCAAAATAAGAGAAACTTCACTTTCTAGGATACCCCTGGTGTTGGTACTGTTTTAAAAGATTTACCGGTATATAAGATAACACCTGCAATTTACCCTGTGTGAATTCCCTTGTTCTCAGAATCCTGTAGTTGATGTGTATACGTCACTGTCAGTGCTGTTTTTTAAACTGTATTATTTTCTTTTTATTGTAGAACAAAGCTGTTAGAATTAGCAACAACTGATGCCCAGAAAACAAGTTCAAAAGATGATGCTAAAAAGGGAGGTGAAACAAAAAATAAAAGAAGCAGTATTACTAACACAAGAAGAAGAAAGGTAATTATACTGTTTTCTCTTTCACTTTTGATTACAACTTCTAGTTTGTACAGTGGCAAGCTTATGCATGTAGCTACAATTTGAAGTGTGGCAGTCCAAGAAAATGTTTTAAAAATATTTTTTTTCCCTGCAATTTTTCTTTATTAAGATGTTGGGCTTCCAATACTTTTCTGGTAAAGGGATTATATAAATAATTATTGTATTTTAAAACTTATAGTGCCATGCAAATAAATGTTGTTGTTGTTATGCACTTTTCCGAAATTAAAGTCTCCTATGAAATGTGAAAGGCACAGTGGTATAACAGTTACACTGTAGTGTGTTGGACTCCAGATTGATCCCTTCTTGAGATTACTGCATTTTGTTCTTGAACATGACATTCTATTCTCTCCACTCATGTGTACATGTGTACTTCAAATTAGAATCTTGGTGTAACTCTGCAATGAGTAACCATCAAAGAGTAATAAGATAAACACTTTCCTATATATGCCAATTTTTGAAGATTTTTATCGTAATGATTACTGGTATAGCTGATGATTCACAATAGAACACGTGCTGGTGCTCTGGCACATCCCAGATCTTATCACAAGTTTGAAGCCATTTTGGCCATTTGGCTTGAATGTTAATTTTCCTTTACTACTCCATACAAATTAATCATTTTATAGGCTCAATCAACACCTCAAAATGACTCAAAGTCGTCAAGTCCAGACACAAAGAGACAGAAGCTTGATGGAGAGAATGAGTCAGTGTCAGATCCTGTAGAAGTGACAGTGAATAATGAAGTACAAAACCCTGTTAGTACAGCAGTACTTGAAGTTGTTCTTGTTGATGAGGAGGTAAATCAGCAGGAGCAGCAACAATTAGAACAACAGCCAATGATCATGGATGAATGCAAATCTGAAAATGAAACCCCAGCACAACCTCCAGATGCAGACTTTGGTGTGTGTTCACCTGATAATGTATTATATCAAACATGAACTTTTAGGCCATATTTTACCACATTTCTAAACACAGAGAACATATGGCATTTCATCTCAACAAAGAGACTCTTCAGAGACCTTAAGAATTCATAGGCAAACTCACTGAGCATCACGCCCAAAGTCCCGTTCGCAGATTCTTGATGTTGACAGTGTTGACGCTCTATTGCAGAAGGATTCCCAACCCGCGTCAGAGTAGCCACGAACATTTCACAAGTACGGTTGGGAATCCTTCTGCGATAGAGGGCCAGATTGTCAACATCAAGAGTTTGCGAATGGGACTTTGGGCATGATGCTCAGTGAGTTTGCCTATGAATCCTAAAGGTCTCTGAAGAGTCTCTTGGCCAAGATGAAACGTTGTGCCAGACTTGCCACAAACATTTCACAATCTTTGAGGTGTTTGGTTTTGTGGTTAAACACTGACTGATGTGTTTGAAATATCTTCTCAACAAATTACAGGAGTATTACTTAAGTTTTGCTCAAGCTGAGCTGTTTATCACACTCAGAAATGATAAAAATTTACTAGACAGTGCTATGTGAATTTACTAAGTCAAAAACAACAAGCACAATTTTTATTTTGTGATCTTATATACGTATTTCAATATATTTCAATCTACTTCAAAATCATTGATAAAGCAAGAAAATCTTATTTTACCATATGTGGTCACATGACTGTGAGTAAACTTAGATGCCGATCTAGATGTCTGGATGCTGGTCTAGATGGCAAAATCTAGGGTGCTTACCATTTGACCAAAAATTCTAGGGAGAATTTCCGGAAATTTCCATGGGCAAATGGTACAGTCTTTTTCCAGTGTGGAAGACGATAATTGTTCGCTTGGAATTTTTCGATGACTTCTAGGGTTAAATCACAAATATAGAAGCAAGCAGAACACTGACAAGTTGACATCGTGACTTTTTAAAGACCACAACAGCAGAGATCTTGCACCAACCACAACGGCAGCGAAAACGTCACAAAACGAGGGGTTTAATGAGTCGTACAATGGTTCTGCACGCGTTATAAATCTTTGTACATTTCCCAGCCAACTTATGTAAAACAAACAAGTACACCACGGGGGCATTATTTTTATAAAACCCTTTCTTTACGAATTTAGCTGTAGCTAGTATTTATCGACATATAAGTGGGAAGGTTCTAAAGTGTTTCTTTTATTGAACGCGAGTCGTCGTCATCCTTGTGTGAGATGTCCAACTCGCTGTGATTGCAGCCAAAAGAACTAGCTAGCGCTGAGTAGAAAATTGGAAATTTGCATAAATTCCGAAAAAGAGGACAACCTCGTGAGGTTTAACCAAATTTTCGAAAACTTTTTTGTGGAAATTTCCATTCCATTTGACTTTCATCTCAGAATTTTCCGTTGAATGGTTTGCTTTTTGGAAATTCTACAATTTCCAAATTTTCTAGAACTTTTCCCAGGAAATTTCCGTACCATTTGTCCCTGTTTTGAAAACTTTGAAATTTTGGTTGAATGGTAAGCGCCCCTAGACCGCTTTCAATATTGGTTTCAGCCAATCAAATTCATGAATTTGGTAGTTCCCAGTCTTTGTAAGACACAGCCATATAATATAAGTAAGGAAACTACATAAAAATATATACAGTTGTTAATAAATTCTGTTGATTTAAGGACCAAAACCAAATTTATTTACTGGTATTTTTCTGGTAATCGACAGTGATTAACTATAAATGTCATCCTATAAATTGAGAACCAACTTAGCCTAAAATTTATTTGTTTTGTACCTGAAACCAGTTACAAATTTCAATATTATGTTGTCAAATATAAGAAATTGTCTGAAATTAAACTACAGTAAGACAAGACCCTGTTAAATTAATATAGGTTGATTTGGGAAGTTTAAATAATATTGTTTTTATTCAGCTGAGTGTCCAGTTTGTGGTGACATGATTCCACACAGAAAAATAAATTCACATCTTGATGCCTGCCTCACAAGAACAGAAAAGAAAAGTTCTTTACGAAGGTACATAGAAAAAAAAAAAATATTAACCTCTTACTAACTGAGCTTGAAGGCCTTACTGGTGAATATTGACCTGAGGTTGTGGCAATCTGGACTAGGGGCAATATTCCCCAGTGTGGCTTAAGCAAGCTAGGTTAGTAAGTAATTTATTTTATTGCACTCAGGCCTTGCTTGTTTTGAATTTGCCAGCTTTGGGAAACAAAAAAATACATGATTTATGATGGCTCATGATAGCAAAATCCCAAATGAGAAAGAACCAATCAGAACTCTTGTCATACTTTGTAATATAATAAACTAAATTAGTTTTGGTGGCAGTGTTAATTACGGTCTTGAAGTGTTGTCATCTCGAAAGCACCTCGCTTTTGAAGTTTATCAACTCTTCCTTGTGTCAGTAAGCAAGTCTGGCAAAATATATTTAGAGACCAGGATAACTTGTGAATGCCGTATAGTCTGGACAAAGCTAATACTAACTATTTTAACCAGTCTTTTTCAATTTTCTTTGTACCTGAAAGCAGGAAGAAAGCCAGTGAACCCAAGACTAGTAAATCAAGTAAAAGAAAATGTCCATCTGATGCAGAATTTCAAGATTCTCCCCCTGGATCAAGTGACGACTCAGCATCTTGTTCAAAGATTCAAGAAGCTTGTTCTTCAACAGCAAGTTCCTCTACCTTGAAAATTAAAGGCTCCAATGCACTTATGTAAGTCCTGAGATTGAAAATATGAAATCTCTCTACCATTGCCCATTCATTTGTTTTCATATTAGTTGGGGAAATGTACAGCTCATCAGGAAGCTAGGCTATTTAGTTTTTAGAGTTTATTTCCTGTTTTTTTTTTAGCCTTTTTTCCTCTGTTAGTGATATTGATATTGTTAAGTCTGTAAGGTATAAGGTGTGGTGCCCTAATTAACCCTGGCCAGGGTAGGGACAATGCATAGTGTTCTATGCTTCTCTCCACCCAAATGACAGTGTAAAATGGGTACATGCAAATAAAATGTTGGGACTAACTCTGTAACAGACTAGTATTTATTATGACTTAAACTGTTGAGAAATGCAGGGATGGAGCAGAGATGGCGCAGTGGTGAGAGTGCTCGCCTCCCACCAATGTGTCCCGGGTTTGATTCCCTGACCTGGCGTCATGTGGACTGAGTTTGTTGTTGGCTCACTACACTGCTCTGAGAGGTTTTTCTCCGGGTACTCCGGCTTTCCCTTCTCCTCATAAACCAACATTTTGTAAGTTCCAATATGATCCTGGAATGCATGGACATTTCTGAATGAGTTCTTTCAACTCCTTGGTGGTCCATGGGAAAACAAATTACATTTACATTTTTTTTACATGCTACTAGACTGGCTTTTAGCCAGGATTTAAAAATACAGCATCCAAAATGTGCTATAAGGCCTGCTTGACTAGACAATTTATTAGGCAACATAATGAGAATAAAATGAAGTTTTTTAATAATTGGCAGTCCACAGGACGTCTGGATGCCCATCTTGCCAAAAGCCTGCCACTAGACTTGAATGCAAACTTTACCTGCACTGTTTAAAGAGAAATAAAATATTAGTTGCTACAATATGAGGCATTATTTTTATTTCCAGTAAGACACTGCAGAAAAGAAAACCCCTCCCTAAACTTGTTTACAGTGTAATGGCAGAAAAGGAATTACGACAAAGACTAAAGGAATGGAATCTCTCAACCAAGGGAGATAAATCAGTGAGTAGAAAAGCCTAAAATATTAAATTCTTTGTTGACTTTATTAAGCTTTTCTTTTGCACAAAGCAACAGGCTATTTTTCCATTGATGTTTTAGCTGGAAAAATATCTGATCTTACAAGTGATATTTTGATTTTTTTTCCAGACCCTTGTTAAAAGGCATCAAGATTTTGTAATGCTTTACAATGCCCAGTGTGATTCACCAACACCAATGACAGGTAAAGGATACTCATTTATTTAACCCTCGTCAAAATTGAGTTAACATGAAGACCTCCTTTGAAAACATGGTTTAGTAAAATTTTCCATCATTATCGTGACAGATAACATTATTTTGTATGTAGTGTAGAAATTTTAATTTCCAAAGTAGAAGACAGGTGTGATGACATTGTGGTGATACCCAACATTCCTTGTGTGACATTTCTAGAACACTATTGCGTTATCAAGTGACATTTAGTTCTTAGAGGGGGATTTAGCTATTCCTTCCAATTGTAAACACGTGCCCTTTGAGCAAGCTGTTGTAGTTCAAGTGTTCTGTTGTTAGCAGAATGAAGAAGATTAATTAACTGTTATTAGTGTTTGTCTATTGTGAATGCTAAAGTGGTGATCCCAATGCGACCATGCCCAACAAAGCTGCCATTCCGACACAACCAACCGTGGTCACTGGTGCTGTTTCACTGAAACTACTGGATTTCTGGCTGTCTGACCCTGAGCTGAGTGTTGTTCGCAGCTCAAAATATCACCCAGGAGAAGACGAAGTTTGGTCATGTGGTTCCCATTCTCCCAGCCCAATATGCCTCAGAAGTATGCAACATTATTCTGCGACCGCCAGAAGCTCCTTATACAGCATTGAAAACCGAATCACAAAACCATGTCTGCCCTTCAAAACGACAACGCTCACAGCAGCTTTTACACATGGAAGACCTTGGTGATTGAAAGCCATCCAACTTTTACGGCGTATGTTGAAGCTTCGCGGAGGTACAGTCACCGACGCTGCCAATGATGAGATTTTTCGTGAGCTTTTCCTGCAGAAACTTCCACTCACCGTTCGCACAGCCCTTACAGTGCACAAAGATGCCAGCTTCAGTGTGCTTGCCGACATGGCGGACAACATGGCGGAAGTCCAAGGTCCTCAAGCACCAGTTTATCAACTCCAGCACCAGGGTGATTCTGAAATTACTGCCATTAAAACCGAGCTTCAAAAGATTTGGAAAACCTCCAGTCGCCTTCACCAGGGCGTGAACAACCACAGTCTTGCTTCCAACCTGATATTTGTTGGTGCCATGAGCAATTTGATGTGAAAGCTTTAAATGCCATGAGCCTTGCAAGTTTCAAAAGCCACAGGGAAACTTGACCGCCAGTTGGTGAAGGCAGCCCACGTGACTGGCCCCTCTCCCCTACTTCACCTTTATGACAAGAATACTAAGCTGAATTTTTAATTGACATGGGAGCTGCACTTAGCGTGCTTCCGGCTGGATGATCAGATTGTTTCAAGAAAGGTGACGTCACCTTGCGAGCTGCGAATAACTCTATCATCAACACTTATGGTTCTCAACAGTTAATCCTCGATTTCGGTCTCCCACACCATTAACCTGGCGATTTCTAGTAGCCAACGTGACGCAACCAATTATCAGTGCTGACTTTCTGTTGCAACACAAATTGTTGGTGGACCTGGACAGACAACACCTAATTGACACTAGAAATGGGACCCGTGTCAAAGCAAAATCTTCACCATTCTCAACTCCTCACCTAAATTTTCTCACTATGCCACCATCCCCCAGTGATCCTTTCATGCGACTTCTGGATGACTTCCTGTCATTGACAAGCCCTTGCACCAGTGAAACCCTATCAGACATGGTGTCTCCTATCACATTGTCACTGAAGGCCGACCCGTCTTTGCACGACCGCGACGTCTTTCCCCAGAAAATTAGTTGCCGCCAAAGCCGAGTTCAACAAACTCCTTGACATGGGAATTGTGCGCCCATCCTCCAGCACGGGGGCGTCTCCACTCCACATGGTCCCAAAAGGCAATGGTGAATGGCACCCATGTGGGGACTACTGCAGGCTGAATGACATCACAACTCCTGATCGCTACCCCATTCCACATATCCAAGATTTTGCGTCCAATTTGGCTGGTAAAACCATCTTTTCCAAGATTGCCTTGGTTCGTGCCTACCATCAGATCCCTGCTACCGCAGATGGCATTGCTAAGACTGCCATTATAACCCCATTTAGTCTGTACAAGTTCTGCCGCATGCCCTTTGGCTTTCGAAATGCTGCCCAGACCTTCCAGCGGTTCATTGACGATGTCTGTCGTGACCTCAACTTTGTCTTTATCTACCTGGACGACATCTTGATCACTAGCTCCTCCCTAGAAGAGCACCTTCAACACCTTCACATGCTCTTTCAGCGCTTATATGACCATGGCCATGTCATCAACCCAGCAAAATGTGAATTTGGCAAGTCAGAAGTGTACTTCTTGAGCCACACCATTAGCGCACCTGGTGTCCGACCCCACATTAACCGTGTTGAAGCGATTCGTATGTTTCCAGTTCCCAAGACAAGAAAGCACTACACCAGTTCGTTGGCCTCATCAATTACCATCACCACTTTGTTCCCAGGTGCGCTGAGATCTTACAGCCTCTACACCTGGTGCTGGCAGATGACAGTTTCATATGGACTGTCTCCTGTCAGCAAGCATTCGAAGCAGCCAAAATGGCTTTGTCAGAGGTTGTGATGTTGGTCCATCCTCAGCAGCATGCTCCCACCTGCATAACGACAGATGCATCAAACCGTGCTGTTGGAGCAGTGCTTGAACAGTTCATTAATGGACAATGGAAGCCAATCCCCTTCTTTTCAAAGGAGTTGAGCCCTGCAGAACTGAAATACAGTGCTTTTGATCATGAACTGTTGGCTGCTTACCTTGCTGTCCAACATTTCCAGTATTTTGTTGAGGGCCGTGTTTTCAATATCAACACTGATCGCAAGCCTCTTACCTTTGCACTTAACTCCAGTGCCGAACGGCATTCACCAAGGCAGGCCCTGCATCTGGCTTTCATTTCTGAGTTCATGACAGACCTCCGCTGTATCAAGGGTCAAGCTAATCGTGTTGCTGATGCACTGTCACGTAACATCCTTGCCCTGGACCAATCCCTAATCAACCTTGACATCCTTGCTTATGCCCAAGACCAGGATGAAGAGCTCCTTAAGCTTCCCACCTCCCCCACTTCATTGCAGCTTGCACAAGTACCTCTTATGCACTCCTGGTGGACTCTTCTTTGTGATATCTTCCAAGGTCATCCCTGTCCTCTAGTGCCCTCAGCAATGCGTCGAGCCATCTTTGACAAACTGCACTCTTTGTCTCATCCTGGCATCAGGGACTCTTGTCATCTGATTTCTGAACGGTACGTCTGGCCCAATATGAAGCGAGACATTGCCTGCTGGACCCGTACTTGCCATGACTGTCAGCAGTCCAAAGTGCAATGGCATGTTAAAGCCCCACCCAACTGTCATTTCAATAGTATTCATGTGGACATTGTTGGGCCCTTACCTCCATCCAAAGGCTACACTTACCTGTTTACTTGTATTGTCAGCTACACCCGCTGGCCTGAAGCAATTCCAATGGTTGATGCCACCGCTGAGTCCTGAGTCCGGGTTGGATTTCACACTTCGGTGTTCCAACGACGATCACCTCTGACCAGGGACAGCAGTTTAAGTCTGATCTTTGGCATTCCCTCATGAACCTCCTTGGTGCTACTTGCCTCCGCATCACAGCATACCACCCACAGGCAAATGGTCTTGTTGAGAGGTTCCACAGGCACCTTAAAACAGGCCTGAAAGCACTTCTGGCAGGTAGTAACTGGGTCGATGACCTCCCTATTGTCCTCCTTGGAATTCCTGCAACCCTTAAGGAAGACCTGTGATGTACATCGGCAGAGATGGTATATGGCATGAGACCTCTTCTCTCTCCCCATTATCAAGGATCCCTCCTTTGTGTCAAGACTGCGGTCTTCAATGCAGCACCTCCAGTTTGTTCTTACGAGATGGCATGGCCATCATGCTGTTTATCTGCATATGGCTACCCACATGTATGTGTGGCATCACAGCCATAAACCTCCACTTATGCGCCCTTACGATGGTCCCTTCTGGCTTCTTTGCCGGTTCGACAAGCACTTTACTCTGGACATCAATGGTAAGACCAAAGAAATCACAGTTGACCATTTAAAGCCTGCTTAGTTGGTTGGAGATCCTGGTACTGTTGAACTTCCAGCTGCAGTTTCTGCCCCACATTCTCCAACACTCCCAGCTCATCAAGAGAACACTAGCACCCCAAATCAAGTTCCTTCTCACCCGCCCACCACGACCCGGGCAGGCTGCCTAATAAGTCGTCAACCAGCACACCTCTCTGATTACCTCTGACTGGTAGGGTGGTACTGTGGTGACCCCCAACATTCCTTGTGTGATATTTCTAGAACACTCTTGCATTATTAAGTGACATGTAGTTCTAAGAGGGGGATTTAGCTATTCCTTCGAATTGTAAACATGCCCTTTGAGCAAGCTGTTATAGGTCGAGTGTTCTGTTGTTAGCAGAATAAAGAAGATTAACTGTTATTAGTGTTCGTCTGTTGTGAATGCTAAAACATGATCAATAATAATAATAATATAATATGTAAGACTTTAAAAGCGCCCATCTCCATGAGTTTTAATTTAGATAAACTAACATTAAAAATAATTTTCTTAATAGCTGCACAAATTGCAAGGGAGGTTGAGAAAGCAGAGAAGACAAGAGCCAAAGAAGCATCTTCTATTTCAGAAGCCTCAACATCAGTACGTAATCAAATAATAATAGAGTGTGTGCATGTGACGTCATCAAATTCTTAATCCAAAACTAAAGAGCCACTAAAGGTTTTATCCTCATCAGGTATAAGGGGTACTAAATTTGTATCTGTTTACAACTTTCCAGCTTAATTTATGATAGTGCGCGACATAAAGCCAAGATCGTGTTTGTCGAAAAATGTACACTTATCTTGTGATTTTTAGCCATTTTAGGAGTTTAAGTGTTTAGGAAAAGTGCTTCATTTGTGTAAATGTTTTCTGGCTCAGTTCAGAAAATCAGTCGAATAGAAAGCCAAAGTAAGTTCAAGATGTTTACACTATTTACTGGCCAATATGGCAGCTCCATGTTAGGCTGTATAATTTTGCATGGAACATTTTGGCGAGTATCTCAACTTTGGGCCAAGGCACACACCTTAAACTTGGAGAAGTGTCTTCTTTATTTGTTGTCTGTAATATCACAATTTCTTGACAATATCCACTGTATGGTTTTTCATTTTATTTTTTATTTCATTACAATGCACACACTCCATAAGAAAGTATAGTTTTCTTTCAAAGATACTTATTTGTACAGATGCCAACCTAATTGTTGTCATATACATGATTGCTATACTGTATTAGTATAAATTTTATCTAATTGAATGTTCTTTCTCTGTTTATTTATTTAATTACATTAGGGTCTTCATTTTGAGAAAGACCAAAGTGAAGAAGATATGGACAAAACCAGACAAAAATACTGTAAGTGTGTTTTTCTTGTTTTAAAGAACTTTGAATCAGGCACTTTAAGAACTTGGAGACTTTTGGATGCTCCTGCAAGTGAAGCAATGAAAGGAGACTAAAATTGTGAATAGAAAATAGGGGTGAGTTAAGTCACACAGTAGTAGATGAATGAATGGCTTCATACAGGAACTAATTTTTACAAACAGATCTTTGGACCAAGATCATATGACTTAAAAATCCCCAAAACTCTAGAATCAAGACTCCTATCCTTGCATGTAAAAAATGTTATTTGCTTCATGTTGTGGGAAACGCTTGCCTCCAAGAATAACGATTCCCCACAAATCTCACAAAAGGGAAAAATAAATCAGGGCAAATAATACTCACAGATCCACAGCAGGTTTATTGGCTCACAGGCTTCTTCTCAACTGGTTAACACAACTGGTTTGGTAAACTTCCTTCGACTGGTTTACAAGGTCAACTAACTCTCAACTGATCTCTCGACTCAACTGTCGACTTAGCCTGCGTAGCTGGTGGGATTTCGACTGAATGCAAAACACTGGACGCTTATCTGTTATACTCTACATTGCATGCAATGTTGCATGAGAGCGTACTAAAGGTTGATTTCCGGTCCTTGACACATATCATCGTCGGCTATTTAACAAAACTACTTATTGCACGAAATTGAGATCCCACATGGATTTCCTATCATCAAGTTAAGTCTGCTTAAATCACGCAATCTCTAATGCTAGCGCCAGTCTCCGACAATGTTTTTGTCAGCTGGCTGATCTTTTGGAACCTAGAGCATTAATCACTCAGCCTCTGTGATTGAGTAGTACTGTACAAGTTTGAATGTCATTCATAAATGTTTCCTTTCAACAGTTTAACTGAGAATCTTGATTTATTTAGTGAATGAACATCAACATGATTTCAACAAACTGATATCTGACATACAAAAGAGACAGCGAGACAAAGGAAATAAATCTGCTACAAAGACTACAGGTCAGTGAGTTATTTGTTTCTGTTGTATGAATTGTGTGTGTTGTGAGCACCACAGTCAATTATTTGAAAACATTTTCTTTGTTACATTGCAATCTAAGGTAATTTTAGAATCAAAGGTATTATGTAGAGTGGAACTCTACTTAACGGCCACCCCATTAACACAGTCACCTTGTTATTTTGGCCAATTTATTTCGACCTGAACAAAGGCTCAGTCAGTCATTATTTTTATTAATTGAAGAACCCCTGTAATATGGAAAGATTAATGTGGCATGTTGGTGACTGGGTTGACAGGGTTCCACTGTACTCTTTAATCCTAATATTATTTGTTGTGTTAGTAATTAACTACATTGTAAAGGTACAACAGTCTCTTTCAATTCTAGAATTACAGGATCCTGTGGTATCATTAGAAACTCATGAACATTCTAGATGACATACATGCATTTCTCTTTTGATATCTACATTTTTGCACCCTCAAATCTAGTAGCAGAGGTTGAGCTAATGACTTATATAGTTGATTTATATACTTATCTATTAGTCTCTAAATTATTTTTCATCTAGTTATTTATTTCAGTTATATGTAAGTTAATTAAGTATTTCTAGGTAAATTATTTAGTACACAGGCCTCCATTTAAACCAGCCTTAGCTGAATTGGATAAATATTGCCTGCATACAGTACCGCTCAGAACTAAACAAACATTGAACGCGCATTCTTAACGTGAAGCAATCTTGTTTCCAGAGCCTCGTTCCCCTTGACCAGCGGTCGGAAAAGGAGAGCTCTGGGAGCAACCATTTTGAAATAACAAAGGAAATAACTGAATTCAGCCCATCCGGTTTCTCGCAGTCTGCATCTATGGCACATGCCTGAATTGGTTGCTCCTGCAAGCCAGAAGGATCTGGGGACCAGAATGAACGTGAAGGGTTAAATTCGCATGCGTTTCGCTGTGTTAGACTTCGCGTTATAGTTGAAGTAAATGCATTAGTATGTATGAGCTTGGTTATTGTTTGCTTCTTTTGTTACTGTGTGAAAGGAAGTTAACGATCCTTCCTAAAGGCAACATTTGGTATGAATATGATTTGTCTTCAAGGAGCAGACAAATTCTAATTCTTTCGTGCTAGCTTAATATAGCGACGGTTACATTCAGACCATTTTGTTTTGTCTGTTTGGATTCATTCAACTTACCGGTACGAATAAACTGATTTGCATTTCACAAAATCAACAGATAAAGATAACGGGTTTTCAGATGGCACTGTGAAAAAAAACCAATAGACAACATTGTGAGATTTATATTTTATTTTCAAGATCTTGAAAGATCGTTATCGTGTCTAGATACCTGGCAGCCAGGAAGTGTTTTCAAAAAGCTAGATATATCCAGCAGTCTGTTAGAATTTTAACACAAAAAGTAATTCAATTCTTCTTAGAATAGCAGATCTTTGTTTAGAATTGTCAAGCGATTTTAAGTATTATCTACATGTAAATGCCCGGCAGACAGGTAAGGTCTTAAATGGACTAAATGAGCGGCAGTCTGAAGTTTTCACAGAATTTCCGCTGAAAGATTCTTTCAAACTTTTTGATGGCCTTTGATGTTTTTTTAGAAATGTAGAGCGATTCGAAAAATTATGTTCATTTGCAAGGTGACGAAATATTCAAGCTTGGGCATACTTTAAAATCGGCACGTGCTTGACACTTGGAAAAATTTATGTGTACATCGGCACTTAGATATTTATCGAATTGCAACAAAGAGCTTCATTCAAACCTAATGAGAAGATTCGAGGTTTCCTTAGAATAGCCAAGCAATTCTAAAAGTTATTGTAGATTTGTAGTAGCCGAATTCTCCAAGCTTGTGCATACAAATGTACCATAAAATTGCAAGGGTCTTTATCTGACTGCCGGTCACGCTCTCTAAAAACTAAATGCCCAGCAGTCAAAATTGGCCACAGAATTTCCACAGAAAGTCTTGTTGAAACGTATTGAGAGTATTTACTGTTTGTTCTGAAATGCAAAGGGATTGTAAGCAATATTTTGGATTTGCGGTAGAGGAATTCTCAGGAATATCCAAGCTTTTTGTCTGCTGGGCATTTTGTCTTCTTGAGACTGTGACCAGCGGATCACGCAAGAATCGAGAACGTGGCGATGTTCAAAGAATTTGTCCACTACAAATTACAAATCCAAAATAATTTTTAGAATCGCGTTGTATTTCCAAACAAACTTCAAATACGCTCAATATGTTTCGACAACGCTTTCTCCAGCAATTCGAATAGATAAATAGATAAATAAATAAATAAATAAATAAATAAATAAATAAATAAATAAATAAGAAAATGAATAATTATATTTATTGAGTTTTAGAATAAAAGTACAATAATAACATGCCAATGAGTAGCTAAGCTAATCTAGGTGGGTTATGTTTACAAGAAATAGAGACAACTAAATGCCATAAGAGAACTAAAGAAACTAAAATTGACAACAGTGGCTAGAGACCGCTGATAAACTAATAATAAATATTGACAACAGTTATGACAAGAGACTACAGATACATTAAATGATAGCATTGATATCTATCACCAGTTGTACCCACTCTCCCTCCCTCCCTCCCTCCACAGTTTTGTTGCCCTGGGCTTGCAATATTTGCTTGTTCGAATAACAAGAACACATCACACTCAAGAACACATTGCAAGGATGATGGCTTTGCTCAAACTCTTTGACCTCATAACCTTATGTGTAATGTGCTATTCATTAGACCACCAATTGGTAATTTAAAACATTTTTGTAGTGATGGCCCAGTTATTAGAGCTTGGTTAAGGTTTAGCATTTTACTTTTTTGCTGATTGCAGCAGGTGAAAGTTTGGATAGGAAAAAGGTTGATACTGCTGAGGATAATTTGGAAAAATCAGAAAATAATGAAAGTGGTGATCCAAAACACAACAATGACCAGGAAAAGAAAAAAAGTATGGAGAAGTCAGAAGCGAATGTTGAAACATATCCACCATTCTTCAAGGAAAGTGACCAAGGTTCCTCAAAACACGAGCAGTGCAAGACTTCATCCATTATTCCTGAGCCACCATCATCTCCGAGTCTAGCTTCATTGGAAGAAGATGAGAACACTCCTTCACTTGGCCTGGAGGATGATGACTGGGTAACGTACCATTCATGTAACACTTTGAATAATTGACTCTCACAGTGCCTCCTCATTACCGAACTACCAACAACTCAGACAGGGAGTGCAGAGCAAGGTTTCTGTGATGAGAGTTGATTGGGCCAAGACTAGCCTGTGTGTAGCCATACCCTCCCACCTAGGCTACACATAGGCTAGGACAAGACAAGGATGCGGCATGCACACAAGGAAAAGTTCTGTCCCAACCTCTTCTCCCATATCCTGCTGTTTTGCATTCACATTTGATAAATTATTGTCTGCTCCTAAGAGAAGCTGACTGCAAGCTGTCTGAGGTAACTCTATAGCAATGAACTGTCATCCCATCCAGGGTTGGGGATGACAGTACTCCTGGTATCTTAATGCTACTTAAAGCAGAGTTGATCAATTGGTAAGCCATTTTAGGCTTAAGTCAGACTTCATAGAGTACCATATAATCATCTCAATTTTCTTTATTATTAGGAATTTCAAGAGGACAAATCTGGAGATCCAAATGTTATTCCAGAAAGGTATTGTCACTAGACCTGTACTGATAGTGCTCAAAATATTTTGTATTGCCTGAAATGTTTGACAATATCCAAACCTCCTCAAAGTAGTCTGGTTCAATCTGGTTTTCTGTTATCCAGCTATTATTTTTGCCTTCAGTTTAAGTGTTTCCATCTCGCAAACCATTTTCCTCCTTGTTATTGTTATTCATCCTCCCTTCCTATTGTGTTCCTGTTATTTGTCGAGTAGAGCTTAACAATTTAATCAATCCAGCTTTATCATGTTTTCTGTGATCTGAGAATACATGAAATAGGCAAAGAAGTTTATTTGACATTTATATATTATTTAGACTTTTTGGCCTCTTTCTTGTTTCAGCCCAGTAATAAAAGTTGGAAAAGCCACTGATGCAACTGTGGACAAAGAGATTCCGTTAAGTGAGAGTGATGAGGAGTTTGAACAGTCTAATCAAACATTTGTTAATAACAAACGTGCCAAATCCAAACTGTTCTGACCAAAACATTCACAAGGAAATGAACATTGATAAACATCAGCCTTATTCTCTACAAGTTAAATGCCTTGATCTAAATTATGGAGTTAGGTTTCTCTTGTCCTGAACCCATGTACGTACTGTTGATGTGGAGTTTTTCTGTACAAAAATGTGAATTTTATAGTTCTGCAAAGCTCAGTACAAGGCCAAAAATATGAATTACCTGGAGTATTCAAAAGTGGTGTCCAAAGCAGACGTGTAAGAGTCAATGAAGGTTTACACCCATGTGCTTCTTATTTTCATATTTATAAAATTTCTCATGTAACTAACAAAGAAAGAGGGTAAAATGCATAGGAATTATCGACTGTGATATGAGCCATATTCTAAAACAGAGAAACAAGAACAAGTTTCAGAATACATATTTTCAGATTACATATTTTTCCATATCTTTCTGGATAGAGAAATGTTTGTGATCTCAGAACATATGGTAAAACTTCAGCTCTCAAAAATAGAATGGTAATTGTATTGGAGAATGTTATTACACTCTGAAGTAGGTGACTAATCATACTACGAGTGTATTAGCTCATATATGTCTTTGGCGTGGGAAACATTGCCGATTTTGATTTTTTTGTACATACCAGTATATAATACTATTAAGTTTGTAGCAGAAAATAGGGTGCAGAAACTTAGAGCAATTCTTTATACCAATGGTATAAAATCATATTTTCATAAAAAAATCTATATGGAGGGGCAAGTTTATAAGCAATAAAACAAGTTCTTGTTGAACCTATTCTTTGTAGTCTCTGTTTTCTTTTTTTGTTGCCTCATGACTTTTTCCCTTTAATTCAGCACCACAAATAGTTCTGCAAATATCTTAAAATTACATTGCAAACAAAATACTCGTGGGGCTTACAAGAAATCTAAGGCCCCAAATAAAGAAATTGTCTTCAATAATGTGTGGCTGGCAGCCCTTGATGATAGAAAGAGAAACAAGAGAAGAAGGTTTAAAGAAGGAACAAGTTCATGAAGATCAAGGAGACAAAATTAATGCGGGATGAACTCACCGATTGGAGAAGAAATCTCAGATGATCATGATACTGGACTGCAGGTGTGTTTAATTTTGTGTCAAAAGTGTTATTTATTAAAATTAAAATACATTTATAGACTATTTACAGCGCTGATTATATTACCGTGAACACCTAAAATATGTCTGGAATGTTTATTGTGTTGTAACCAATCACATGTGAGATCTTCACACCACAGAAACCACAAGGCAACGAATGGTTTCCTATCGGCCACGGAACAAATTATTTTCGTTTTGTTTTAACGTTCAGTCTTTTTACAAGGAAGTTAACGATTACCTATCCTTCCCATTTGTTTGCAGTATGTGCTACACTGATAGCGAAGAATACAGGTTTGAGCGATTTTGAAATAAATTACAAAGCCGATGTGCCGGGCGGACGCACGCGACGGTTTGGCGTGCGAATTTCCAAACTTTTTGTAACGATCGAAATCGGTAGTTAGTTACGCCTGATCAGAAATGAAAACATCACGATTGTTCATTTTTTATTACCACCGTTTTCGTTGATACGCGACTTTGAAAAACAAAACACCTGCGGAAACGTTTCCAAAATTTCCGTCAGTCTTGCGTGTTATTCGACAGATCGGATCGAAATCCACCAATCACAGCTATTGTGACCTTCAGACCTTCTTTACGTCATGCTAGCGGGCTATGATTGGTCGATTTCGATCCGATCTGTCGATAACGTGTATGATTGACAGAAATTTTGGAAACGTTTCCGCGGGTGTTTTGTTTTCGAAAGTCGTGTATCAACGGTGGTATTTTTATGTGATGTCGTTACATGGAAAGCTGGTCGCCGTCGCGTCGCGTGGGCCTCTAAATTTTTTCTTTCTAAACTCGAACGATGACTTGGATGCCGTCCTCAGCACTGATCTTGGGGAACAGCGGTGTTTTAAATTCCTAATAAGACAGTTTGTGAAAATAATTTGTTCCGTTGCCGATAGGAAACGGTTAGTTGCCTGTGGTTTCTGTGGTGTGAGGATCTCGCATGTGATTGGTTACATCACAATAAACATTCCAGACATATTTTAGGTGTTCACGGTAATATAATCAGCGCTGTAATTGTAGACACCCAGCTAGGCTCCCACACAGATAATCACTGTACATTTTCTTCTCCTTGTATTGACGTTAAGGTTTCACTATTATAAATTGTAATTGTACAAGTGAATAAAAAATTGATATTATTATTATTATTATTGGACTCACCACACCATCTTCCTCCCTCATCTTGACGAGGAGTTCATTGCCTGATTTCATACGGTGGGGGCCTGGGTATGAGTCCGTGTATTATGGGATTAACAACACAAGACCCATATATTCAGAAAGAGCACACCAAACTGAACAAAATCCTTAAGTTTTGTGTTAATTGGGCCAATATTGAACAAGATACAGCCATTCGAAAACTTCAAAATTTAGTAACAAATGTATGGATTGCCGGACACTTGTCCGGAAATCCATACATTTCTTTGCAAATTTTGAAGTTCTTGTATCTTGTTCAATATTGGCCCAATTAACACAAAACTTAAGGATTTTGTAAAGTTCAGGTTGCTCTTTCTGAATATATGGGTCTTGTGTTGTTAATCCCATAATAGACGGACTCATACCCAGGCCCTCACGGTATGAAGTCTGGCAATGATGGGCCTTCAGAGTGTCTGTAAGACTGGTGACTATTAATCCCCCCCCCCCCCTCCCCCACCCAAAAAATTGGGGAGAAGTCCCCCACACCTTTTTGGGGGGCAACTTCCTTGCTTTTAGCGATAACTCCCTTGGGGTAAGTGGCAGTTGTAAACAGGTTAAACATATGTGTTGGAAATCTGCAAACATGATTTGTATTCCATTGTTGTCTCATGATAGTGTATAGATTACTCTTGAAAAGAAAAACTTGTCCAATATCATTATCCAGTTTGTTATATAGCTGAAGTTTAGTTGAATCTAACATGCCCTCTCATTGGTTGATTTTTGGTTACCTCACCATGGCAATGGCTAATTCTAAATGTTGCTCATTGGGCAAAAAAAGCAATTGTTGCCTGGAGTCACCCACTCTCCACTTACCATGAGCTACTTAGACATCGTCTTGACTTGTAAGTTGTATGTTAACTAAACTTGAGCTATAACAAAACACTTTATCACTGGTTTCTTGGGAAACAGTTACATTCCTTTAATTTCAGTGTTCCCTTGGGAAAAATTAAGATTTCCAGAAAAACTGTTTCCAAAAGACCATTGTTTAATTCCAATTGCACTTCTCTTGATGAAAAACATAGTTTTTACTACTAAGAATATGAAAATCATTCAAGCAATTCAGTTTTCCTCTCAGCCAAGACGAAATGCTGAAAATGAACCAGTCTGATCACTGGAAATGTCATCTTAGTGCATCTTAGTTTTAACCTTTGTTGCAGTGTACAGCAAGTATTTAAATCAAAAACTGTAGTTGTAATACCTTCGTCCTGAACAAAACTCATGCTTTAAAATCTTCTGCAAAGTTTTTTTTTTTTGCTAATCTTTTTTTATTTTAATTTTTGTTTGATCAGTCAATTTAGTCTTAGCAAATCACATACATGCATAAATACAATCTATATCTTGCAAGCCTCATGTTTACTTTTGCTTTACATTACATTAAAGGGAGGAAAATAAACTATGCCGGTGTAACTGAACTGAACTAAAGCACTTGAAAATGAAATTGAAATTTGCATTTTGGAAATTCAGTTGAGTTTTAGATAGATTTACACATCAATATTCATTTTTTTTGTATTTTGGCATTAGCTTAACCATTGTCTTTCTTGTGGGAAAGAACCCTGCCAATTCAATGTTGTTATCGTCAAAAATTGTCCATATTGTCGTGGTAGACGTTCTTTGGTGTGGGGCTTAGGTGCAAGGATGTGATGTTGTTACCTTGCCAGAACTTTGGCTCGAAGCGGGCGATAGCTGCAAACACGTGGACGGTAGTATGGTGGTGAACTTGACAAAATATTTTGTTATGAGTCTTTCATAGACTGAGGTCATTAACCTTTACTGTGTATGTGTTCTTGTAGTTGCTCATTAAAAATCGTTTAAAAGTTATGAGCAAAAAGTTAGCTTAGTTGTCCATGGTAGTTATTGGAGTAAACATGGGCTGGTTTCTCCGTGTAGTTTACATAAAATTAACGTTGGTCAAGTCTTTAGGTAAATGAAATTTAGTTTGAAAAAACCTGCTTGGTGCTTCTATTGAAATAAAAAGAATTTTGTAATACTATTTTGAAAACCGTTTACAATCTTCCTATGAGCCAGTACAAGCAAAGTTTCAGGGTGGGGTGGGGTAAGGAGGGGTGGGGTGGGAGGGTGAACCTCTCTTTAACACTTCCAGTCGCACTCAGTCTGCGAAATCTCAATCTGCGATAAGCTAGCTTAGTGTAGTGTACATAAGTTTTGTGAGACTAACCTACCTAACCATTGTGTTAGTTTTTGGTAATTGACAGTAGTCTGGTGTGGTGAGATATTGTAAGTTGAAGATTGACATGGATAGTCGCACAGATGATAGGATGATGGTGTTCAATAAACTACAGGTTAGAGTTAGTATTGAATGAATACAGTAGTGTCATCTTTGTGACTCGGTTACAGATGTGCAAGTGTGTCTTGGTGACCTGTAAAGGCAAACTTTGTTCCACCAAACACTTGCATAGTTTATTATCAACTTGAAATTGCCAGCGGAAAGTGAATGAATTGTGTTACTGAGTTAAAGCTTGTGTCAACCTCGTTCCCAGGGTCTCTCATCTTACCGCGCTCACCGCAGGGGGTGGTAAGATGAGAGACCCTGGGAACGAGGTTGAGCTGACATTTCGAGTGTCAACAGTTTCTTGTGGGAATACGAGGCCATCATAACTATTGATCCATATTAAAGAGCAGAGCCTAATAGTTTATTATTAATAGTTACACTCGAAGTTGTTCTTAACTAGCACTGGCATGTTACTTAGCATTTATTAACATAGATTTTTATTACAGTCAAACCTCTATTAAGCGGACACTTAACCAGATTCCCAAAAAGCAGTCCCCTTATTTACTGTAAATTTGACCTCTACTAAGCGGTCGCTTCTACTAAGTGGACGCGGTCACCATTTAGAATTCTCAATTGGCTAATTTTATTGTATTTCACCTCTATTAAGCCGTCATGTAGTTAATTACAATTGGTTATTTCAGGATATTTTAACACAAAGATACGTGCACCATGTCCAGTTTCTTTCAACACTTTAACGGTCATGAAGAACTGTCGTTGGCCCTAAGCAAAGTGAGTGATTTGCTCCATCAAATAACTGATTTTTTCACATCATGTTGAATGCAAAACTTTATTAATGTGGTTTACAACAAAGGTGATTGCCTTTCAAACTACGTTAGTACTGTATAAGCGTGAACTTCCTTGTGTTACTGTTGTTGTGAACCGGTACAATATACTGTATACATGTTACAGTTCCATTTTTACCATATTTTATACTACATTTTGGGAAACCTTTATTAAGCAGTCAGTTGGCTCATTCCCGAGGGTGACTGCTTAATAGAGGTTTGACTGTATTATTATTTTTTCAAGGAAATGTCACGCATAGAATGGGAAAAGCTGGAACGTACTAACTTGGAATGGGAGGAAAGCGATAAAGGATAAAGTTTGCTAGTCAGGTCAGTTGAATTTTTGTACACTTAAATGTAGAGCATGTAGAGCAACATTTCCGAATTCCAATTCGATTTTCTGAACGAGTTCTTGTAACTCAAGAACAAAAACATATGGAGATAGAGCATTCTCAGTCTGTGCACCAAAATTATGCGATGGCCTGCGTAACCACGTCAGAAATGTTGGAACACTGCGTTTGTTTAAAAGGAATTTAAAAACATATTTAGTTTCTATATTCATTAATAGTTGTGTTCATTTTTAAATTTATTTTCATTAATAATATTTATTTCTTATAGTTGTTGTAAATTTAGCAAACTGATGTCAGTTTTTCATGCGTCTGTCCTGTTATTGATCATGAATTTCGTCATAACATTGTCAAAGTAGCTGTGGATCTGCAAGGCGATAGCCGAGTGGATCCGCAGACTACTTTGACAATGTTATGACGAAATTCATTGCCTGCAACAGGACAGATTGGTTTTGGCAAGTGAATAAAACCTGTCACTAGCCACTGGGCTTGGAAGCTTAAAAGTTAGTCTCGAGCCCTGGCCAGTTAGAAGAATTTTCAAGTAATTCAACAAAGATAACAGTGAACATAAAATGATTGTCAAGTATTTTTGGTATATAATTATGGAACAACTTGCATCCAAAAAGCTTTTTAACTGTAATACTTACAGTACCCTGAGTAGAGGACTAACCAAAGCCACAAAACTCTTTGTGATGCCATAATTTTATTTCAAACTTGATATAATGCTGCTGCAAATGTTTATGATATAGATAGTGAATTTAAGTTGTACTTTAGATGTACAAAGTAGAAGGGACATTTTTAGCCTTGAGGTGTACTATACAAAATGCAAGATGCTAAAGTCTGTCTCTGTTGTCTAACTAGAGACATTCAAACATTGTCAGTTTTCTCACTTGAGTAACTAACATGTATCCCCACAAGTGTATCATGTCACATTGGCTGCAGGCCTTATTGGGTAGGATTTATCAAACTTGTTTTGTATCGGAAAGTGTGAGAAAACCTTTTCTCTGAGGGAGTTTGTTCTTATCATATCATGCAACACACCTTGTCTTAACTAAACTTAGCTCAGATGGCTTTTAAACACTGGATGAATTTGTTTTACGCTCATAATTTAACAAGCTAAAAATCCTGATCTGTGCAGGTGTCTACTACTGTCAGCTTTTTTTTTCCTCTGCAGATTCTGGCTCTGACAATGTACTGATGAATAGTAAATAAGATGGCCTGCATCAATCTGTGGTGTTATTCAGTTGTTTTATTTTAAGGGTCTGAGTTTTTGATACACCCAAAAGGTCTGAGGTTTTTGGTTCTTAGTTTTAGAGAAAAGTTGCCGAGTGAAACCACCGACAGCAGTTTCTCTTAAGAGTACAGTCTGCCATCAAGATAATTTCTTAACATGTACCTGTATCAACCCAGCCAACCCGCCCAACCCTTAAGCAAGCCACAAATGTCTACACTCTAGCACCCACCCAACCCTTAAACAAGCCACAAATGTCTACACTCTAGCATGATGCTGGCTGGAGATTTCAACTCATAGTGCTATTCAGAGTTAGGTTTTTCTCTTTTGCAAACTTGTCCATTCCAGTACTGATTTTACTGTTTGGGAGATAAGTTAGGCTTTGATCAGGTCAGATATGTCCAGAAATGCAGGTTAATGAGATGCATGGTGTTTATTTCTATTTATTTATGCATGCTCTTTAAATAAGACCTAAACTTGCCTGAGAGGTTTTGATTTTGAGAAACCCAGTAACAGGTAGAACTGCAGTTTTTCTGCTGTGACCACCATTAAATGCAGCCAAAAATTTGTGCATATTCACAAGTTTTCAGCTGAATGTAATAGCAGCCAAACGCAAAAACTGCATTTCTTCTTTTTGTTGGATTTCTTAACGTGAAAAACTCTTAGGCAAGTTCTAGTCTTTTTTCTGAAAATAGTTCAACAAAGGGATTCTCCTGGCAAAATATGAAGAAATCCACGATGTTGGTTTTGAAGGTCAATTCTTGATTTTCTCTCATCTTAAAAAGGGATCTTTGCTGACATCATTGTTTACATTTTGGCTCATGTGTTAGAATGTCAATTTGTGCACAGAAGGCATCCAAGCAGTTGAAGAGCTTGTTAAACTTTGTACATGGCGAATTTTGTTTTTTTATTTGCTGTTGTTGCTGTTGGTCTTGTGTAGCTTTTAGGGTGCAACATTAAAGGTTAAATATATTTTGTAATAAAAATTGTCCTTCAAAAACTGCAAAATTTCTGGGTTACAAAAGCATTCTTTGTAACATGTTTAGCTTTTAAAATACGTGAAAAAAATGTACTCAATACATTGGGCTCAATATCAAGAACAGATTTTTTTGTGGCTCCATCAGAAACTGAATTGCTTATGCTAATGAGGCAAATATTGTGAAAAAGGACTCTGATACTAGCCAAAGAATAGTTATCAGAAAAATATTATTATCATAGTCACAACTTGAGGATGTTCATGCCCATTGCTACTGCGCATCTCTAGTGCGCACGCTAAACATGACGTGGCGTGTGTCACGTCATGTATTTCAAGCACGCGCACCAAGTCGAAACTTGACAAAATATAGAGCTGATGACCTTTGTGGTAGCTTGATCTGTGAATATCTTAGTTGGATGCTCGGTGACCCCCACTTTTTTTTTCAGCAGATAACTTCCTTTTTTGATTCTTTCCATTATACTAAAAAACAAAAAAAATCTGTACATGGGAAGTTTTATTATTTCTCATAATAAATTATTATACTATTCAAATAGGGTCGAATTGGTACATGGATACAGGTGTGTGCGACTTAGAAGTTGCATTTTTTAAGGCTAATGCTACCAGATTTAATGACATAATTATGTAGCAAAGATCTATCAAATAGGCCTATATATGCTGTGTTAAACACACATAACTTAGATACGATTCTTCAACTTAAATATACAGTTGTAGTAATGAATCCGGCCAGAATCGCCTTGAGTGACTGGAAATCCTAGAAATGCTATGGTCTGTGATACACCTTATCTTCAAAACGAGTGTGGTTTTTAATCTAATTTTATCATTTTCTACCTGCAGTCAAAGTTTTGAAAAAAATCTGTTCGTGGGAACTTTTGGGCGCGAACGTCCTTAACTGTTTTCTTTTTAACTATTTGTTTTGTAGTTAACTATTTTTGCAACTGATCAGATCAGCCATAGACAATGGAACTGGACTGCGTGGACATATAATGAAAAGGGACAGAGGAGCACAATGTTACAGCATCGGAGTGAAGTCCAGAGGTTAGGAGAACACCAGATCAACACAAAACAACATGAAGTCAATGGTAAGAAGAAAGGTGCACATCTGAGTGGTAGCCATGGGTAACTGCCATAGGTCTAGCAACAAATCGAAGTTGATGAAAAGAGAATGTCAAAGCCTTATATTCCTTATGGCATATAGGTATATAAGTAAACTGATTTTGGAATCCAGCTAAACTAGATATGTATGCAAGATATTTCTACAGCAACTCAGTGATTAGAAAAAAAGCCATTCATCTGAATGTACATGTAGTCAGTGGATGTGGCTTGTTTAACTCATATGATTGGGTAAAGAAGTTTTCAGTCTTTTACTCAACTGAAATTTTCCTAGTTGAATTTTTCCTAGTCAAAAACTGTATATTAGGCCTACCTGTTTGCTTTAAGAGTGATGATCTCCACCAGTCAAGATTTGTCGACTAATCAGAGTCAGTGAGACAATTAACAATAATTACTAGTAAAATCCAACTAGTGGTCTATTATCAATGCTGCGTTCTGATTGGTTGAGCTACTAGTAGGCTATTTGTTATAGCCCGCTAGTAGCGAAAAGCACTGGCTTTGAGAACGAAAACAATGGCTTTAACTAGTAAAAGATGTTTTGTCTCGATATTTTTTTGACCAAATAGTTGGATTTTACTAAAACAATTATTCTTCTTTTAACTTTACAACAACTTTATTAAACCAAATAATAATAATAGTTAAGGGATGGCCTACCCCGCAAATAGCTAAGCTAATCGAGGCGGGGCAAGCCCTTGCCCTCATGGGCTCTGAGTCAATAGCCCATTCGGCCTTTGGCCTCATGGGCTATTGACTCAGAGCCCGTTCGGGCTCGAGGAATAATATTATTGTTAATTATTCATCAAAGTGGAGGTGAAAATGGTGAAAATTTACCGAGCCGCAAAGCGGCAAGGTAAATATCCACCACTTTCACTGACACTGAGGTAAATAAATGTTTTAGTATATACCACACAAGTTGAATAAGTAGTAGACCAAATAGTAACATTATTTGTGGCAATATACTATTCACTTGTGTGGTATATACTTATCTCAGTTAGTCCAGGGTGCAAATGGCAGAAGACAAAACGACAGAAATCTTGATTAAGACATACAGTAAAAACCCGCATGTAAGAACCTAGAAAATTAAGAACCTCCTGGCAGAAATTTGCTACTTTAATACCCCAAAATATAAGAACCTGTCTAGCTAAAAAAATTCCAACAGGTTCTTATATGTGAGGTTTAACTATTTTATTTATAATATTTTGCCAAAAAGGTTGTTTTTAGAGATCAAAAAATTGCACAGTGAAACTAAAAATGCACAATTTATGTTGAAACTGATTTGTTCTTGATTATAAGCATTTATTCTATAAAATAACGGTTTATAATGAAGAACAAACCATATATTATACTATTTTCTTCTCCGTAAAAATTAAGACCCTAATTAAGAACCTACTTAGCCTAAAATGCCAGTAAGTACCCCAAAATATAAGAACCTGTTTTGCCAAACTCTAAAAAAGTACGGTAGGTTCTTACACGCGGGTTTTTACTGCAATTGTAGCAGTGTCCTTGTGCACAAGTGTTTGTATTTTCATTGTCAGTTTTTTTCGCTTTCTTTTTGGCTTTGTTGAAATCAAGATTTTTGGCTTTTTAAAGTTGTAAACTATTCTGTCCTTAATTAATTCAACATTTGTTTTGATGGTCTAGTGGTAGAGACACTCTCACTCTTATGCCACAAGAGACTCTGATTTGTTTCGATTGTCTATTTAAATGATTTCTTCCAAATTTCAGAAATTGTTTGACTCTGGGTCCAAATAATTTGTCACTGCATGGGTTCAAAATTAATTCACCAAGATTAGAATTATGTCTGTGCAATCCAGAATTATAACTTTTTTCATTTTGCCACCTGCAATTCAATGAATGTAAACAGCCTCCAAATATTCTTTGTTCCTAATAAAGGTATTTATTTAGTAACATTACATTGGTCCAAGATGATTTGCACGTCAAGACGAACAAGTCAACGACAGTACAATATAAATTCACATCATAGAGACTAATGCCAGACAAATTGTTGGCCCAGACGATTTGTTCGTCTTGTAGTGTGAAAACGGCCATTGTCCTTATGGAAAAT